>JALKBU010000740.1:0-26440 GCA_023091735.1 Trichomonas tenax | reverse complement strand
TGTGCCACTTATACCACTGGATAGACAACTATCAATATGTACATGAAAGTACTTTCAAATCGAAAAAATATTGATCAGATAAAAAGTTATGAAGGTCGCGGAACTACACCGCAGAAGGAAAAATTTTCCCGAAAAACAGAGAGATCACAAATATACAGTCCTCAAACTGAGCGATTTTTCGCTTTCAAAGAATAAAAAGAGACATAATTCAATGAGGCTGAGAGATGAAGATTTGCAGCAAGTGCCAATGGTTGTCTTTTTGGAACCTGGACGAAAAGCCCACCATCGGTCTACATTTATGAGGGAGAAATATGCACAAATTTACGCACTGTTTGTGATAATATTAATCTCAACTTATAAACCATCGTTTAAAATTTCGATTGAACGAGTAAATATTACGAGAAAACCTTCATCTAAGCCAGCACTGAATGGATTTCATGTTGATTTCGTTCAAAATTTTACTTGGAAACAAGATTTAATTCATTCAAACAGGCAAATTTACTCAAACAATCTTCTTAACAAAATAAATGTCCCTGCATACGCAATAGTAAGAGAATCGAAGATTTTGTACCATTTTCAAAATGTTTATATATCAAGGCACGGAATAGTTCAATATAATAATGACCTTCGCATTCTCGATGAGTACCATAGGCTGTTCAAGAAAACAAATATAACTTATATGTCAAATCCTGATCCATGGATTTATTATAACAAAGTTGTTCTTGGATACTCAAGACATTTAGAATACGGACACTTCATTATGGACCAAATCTGCGCTTTGATACAAATACCACAAGAAATTTTTCAAGATGCAGATATCTTTGTGAATTTTAAATTAGACACCGCAAGATCATACTGTGGACTTCTCGGAATGGACACGAGTCGTGTTCACGAACTTAAAAATTACTATATATTTTCTCAAGAAGTTTACACGATGGTCTCCACTGATTCGATCAACGCCATGCTTGTGTGTGGAATGCCCTTACTGCGGAGCAAAATGTATGCCGCATTAAATCTCTCTAACACAGTTCCGACAAGGTATTTATTCCTAAATAGAATGGAAGGAATCTGGGGGAGATTGAACAATATAGAAGAACTTAAGAAACTTGCAGAAGCACGATATCCACAGTATACATGGGAGCAGGCAAGTGAGTCCATTGTATACTCCATCAATGAGTCAAGCAAAGAACTCGCATCAACGAAATTATTAGTCACCACTGCAGGATCTATGAACATGAACTGCATCTTCATGCATCCTGGTTGCGCAATCTGCGCGTGTGGCTCAAAAGTTCTAGATTACCCTGTCCTTGCTGTGGCATACTCGTTAGACCTCTGGTGTGTCTACACGAATGGAAAGTTGGAACATGGTGAACTCGACCATAAACCATTTCCTTCCAGTTTGTTCATAGAGTCACTCAGTCTCCTGATAGAAGCCCAAGAAACAGGTGAATGGCCAAAGAGGGCGTCAAACAGATATATTCACGCTTGGCCAGTGAAAAGTATAATCAAAGATATCTCAAATGGGGTGCCATCTTATCTCCTGAAGCCTTACTACTACACATCTGAGAGGAGAATGTAATATTTTTTGTTTGTAATATTAAATCTATCTCTATCAAATCCTTGTATGTGAATCATAATTTTATGAAGATGTAATTTTGTTGATGCTTGTGACAATAAGGTTCTTGTCACTTTTATAACATTTTTATAGTAATGACTGATCGAATGTAATTAAGGTAATAATCTAATTGAAAAAGTGTAAACGACAAAATTTTACATTACATGTCGTAAATTTTGCAGTTCCCAAAATTTTGATTGGTAAGAATTTTCTTGATATTTCACGGGGAGAAGTCTCTGCTATATACATAAATGCCACTCGCAAAGAATTAGCGAAAAGCCACAAGAAATCCGAAAAACCAAAAATGTTGCAAATTTATTTTAATCTTTTTTGTTGATCGCTGGGCTTTGGATAGGAAAGAGATGCCATACGCCAAATAAAAAAGCGACCTGTTACACCAACTCAACAAACTTTTTATTTTGGGAATTGATTATTTTTTGTTCTTCAGCGATGCCTCTTAGCCTCCAAGTGTTCTAAATACAACAAAAAATAAAAACTTGTTTTATTGTGGGAAGGTAAAATTGAATACTCTATTATAAAACGTGCTGAAAATTGGACACATTCTTAATTCGCATAAGCAAAATGCTATAACCAGTTTTGTCTATTTCAAAGGTTTGAAAAGATTCGATAATTTTTGCTTCAATTATTTTTGAAAGAAATTCAATTTTTATGTTAATGCATTTGCTTCAATTACATCGACCGAATCGAAAGGTGATACTTTTTCTGCTCGAATTACGAAAATATCCACTTTTAGTTTAAAACAGAGCAGCCCACGGAGTAACGAATCAGATAACCGTCGGTTTTGAGATAAAGATTGGAGTTCAGAAGTATCTTAATTATTTTGAATAAGAAACGTGACATGTAAAGATTGAGAGGTTTACTAATGTAGATCATTGAATTGGCATTGAAAGAATCATTCTCTATATGCAGAACCCTTGGCTCGCTGTCGATGACTACGATGACTCAGAGTCCTCCAGCGGTTCTTGCTTTATGGGAGTCTTCAATCGCCATCCAGCAGAAATTGCTGCGTCCCTTCCAAGACCACAGACACCATTCGGATATGCACAGAAAATGACAATACAGACAAAATTTGCTGAGGACTTCTCCTCTTCTTCATGCGAAGTCGAGAGCCCAGTTATTCAACCATGCTTACATTCATTGATGATGCATGGATCGCTCGTTTCTGTTTTTTAGAGATATAGATGTTGTTTTGTTTTGTGAGTATCATTTACAACAAAAATTGTGATAATCCGTCAAGGGTTTTTCTTGAAAATTATTTGTTTTTATAAAAATCCAGGTCTGTTATGAAAATTACTCTTTTTCCCTATTATCATAATACTGTATTAGTCATTTGCTTGGTAAATTTATAAAATTTTTAGGCAACAATTCATTTTCACAATTTAATAATACGACCTGGCAAATCTTTATTATGTAACTAATATGCCCATATCATATGCAATACAGATGTGCATAACTGTAACGAATATTACAATACTATAAAATTCGATTATCAGATAATTTTTCCATCTATTACATCACAAAAACAGTATAGCCTAGCATATCAACTGTATAGTTTATAACTTCGAATTAAAATATATATAATATAATATTCTCAAACTATTAACATGATGTTTTCTTACATTCTAGTAAATGTATATATTAAGTCTCAACTCTTAAAACCCATATTTTGATTTCATAAAATATCCGCGACTACTCACGATTTATCATCCATACATTGAAAAACCATACTGATCCAATGATATTTTTTGATCTCCCAACCACAAACAAAGCAATTTGTTTTCTATTAATTGAAAAATTAACATATTTTTCAGAAATTTTACCATATTTATTCTCTATTTTAAATGTTATATTATACAACATGATAATTTTGAATATAATCAAAATAATTAATGAAAACGCTATAACATGAAATAAGATATCTGAAACACAAAAGAAAATAATTGAAGGATTGTTTGGACGATTAAAAACCGCCCAATTTTAAAATCAACAAAAAAAATATAAATAAATGTCATCCTGGTTTGGACAGATGAAGCCCGCGCGCATCGTTCAGAAGGCGATCGACGGCCTGAAGAACTACATGGCGGAGACGAACAACAAAGAGAAAAAGGCGGAATTTTTGGCAATTATAGATAAGAATTTCGGCAGAATGACAGATATCCTCTACAAGAGGAAGGAGGGCGACGAGGCCAGCTCGCACGCGCTTCAGCTTGTTACTGAAATCTCGCACACCGACTTCGTGATGCTCGGATTGCAGGCGATGCCCTCTCTCCCTGTGGAGCAACGAAAGCAGTTCACAATTATCTTCACGGGCGCAATTTCACACCAGACAGGATCAGAATTCCCGCTCGCGATCTATGTTCAGAGATATCCAGAAACTTTGGAGATTCTCCTCCATTTCTACGACACTCCGGAATTAGCGGCGTCGACTGGAGAAATGCTCAGACTCTGCGCTCACCACGAGAGTCTCGCGCGCCAACTTCTTCAGCCGGCGAGATTAGACTTACTTTTCTCGTATTTCACTGTTCCGCACTTCGACGTCTCTGCTGACTCGTTCGCAACATTCAGAGAGCTCATCCTCTGCTCTCCAAACGCAGAGCAGTACATTCAGCAAAACGCACAGCAAATTACAGATAGAATTCACGCAACACTCGACGAAAAGAACTACGCCGCATGCAGACAATCGCTGAAGCTCATCGGAGAGATCATCATGACATACCCAAGCTACCAGGGATTCTACTTGAAGAATGAGAAGAACCTTATGACAATGATGAAATTGATGTCCTCGCAGTACAAGAATCTCTCGATGGAGGCCTTCCACATATTCAAGCTCTTCGTCGCTGTTGAAGATAAGCCAGAACCAATATTAAAGATTCTCTGCGCTAACTCAGAAAAACTCAAATTGTTCATCAAAGGCCTTCTCGATGGTATTGAGGAAGCGGAACTTCAGCGTGAGAAAGATTTCTTATTGATGGAACTCGCATATCTCAAACCAGAGTAATTTATATTTTATATTTTTGTCCACTTATTTTTATGCAATCTCACTAAATTCCTCTTTTATATAAACTGATGTGCGAAAGGGAGTACCATCACAATTTTTGAGATGATTACAATTACTAATGGAGAGTTTTGATTCTCTCGCAAAGTTTTAATAATTGTACTTCATTACACCATTAGATATACACAAATATTCAATGCAAAGCACTGCGCTTCATTACAAGAAGTTCTATAAAGATTATTTGTTCAATCGATTTTAAAATACCAAAAAATTGACTTTAAATAGCAATGATTAGGAAGAACCATAAACAAAATTGCATACATGACCTATATTTTAGCCATTAGCTGTTGAATATATTATCTCTACCCAAAATATTCTTTTTAATTGCTTTAATCCTTTCTGTTTGCCTCTAAAATATAAGATCTTCCTATTTTACTTGATTTCCTATTAATTTAGAGAGATATCAAATATTTAATGAACTTAATAAAAGAACTGCTGAATTAATGAATAGAGACAATTGTTTCGTTTATGCTTGCATTCAGGCAGGTGTTGATGAGAGAATCATTGAATTCATGCGTGAAATCATTAAATCGAGATCATTACCTCAATCATAAATTCAAGCAATTGCGAATGAAACAGAGATCGAATTTAAAGTATACATGCCTGAATCAGAGAGGCATACAGTGACGTATACACCGAAAGATGAGGATGATATTAAATTTTCATAATGCGGAATATTTTCACTATGTAATACTCCTTAATCTAACGTTTTTCAAAAATGAATGAAAAAAATTGAAATGTCTATTTTAACGATTTGCTCAATCAGCATTCATTATGTAGTAATTATAAAACCCAAATCATTATTCGGATTTCATTTTCTCCCTCTTAAATGTTTGAAAAAAAAATAAATCTCTTGTTTTGATCAGAGAAATTTTTTCAGCATATTTGAGTCATTCTAACTAATAATATAAATAGTATACACTAACTATGGAGAAATGATATTCAATTAAAAGCATGATAAATGAACTAATAATAAATTTCAATATAAAACTGTCCTGCCGGATGAGCAGAATATGGTATTTTTTGACATCACTATATCATGTATATCTTATATATAATGCATTTCATGGAATTTAAAATATATTTTTTTTCGACAAAAAGAAAAGAAAAAAAGGCTTTTCAGGAGTCGAACCAATGGCATATATAACCTTTAACATTTACTAAACTACTACACTACAATTTAACATTCACCATTTTTATTCAATAGTGACACTAAAAATCTTTGTTTACAGAAAGGTGACTCAAAAAAGGAAAAAACGCACTAGCGCTGTTTCGAACAACCAAACTTTAATCAAAATTCCTGACACCCCCTGCTTTAGACCTGTGGATAAAGTATTCTGAAACTGGGTATAAGATTTTATATTCCCGTAACAACATTGTAAGTGCAGGCAACTGTGGCTGCAACAGAGATTATTATAACGATAACACAGATCGCGATATTGTACCATTTCCTCTCCTTCACGTTCATGAGGTAGAAGACGCATGGCATTGTGAAGACGAAACCGGGTGTAAGAAGTCCTCCGACGAGGTCGAAGAAGAAAACGACGTTATTCGAAATGCACGCACAAGCAGTGGCTAGAAGAGTTATGAGAGCTCCAGACACGTTCCACACGAGTGCGCTCACCTCTTGTGTGCCGTAGATCAAGTCAAGCACAGCGTATCTCGTTGGAAATACCATCATCGGCCCACCAAGGATTAGGATGACGATGACGCCAAATATCGTTGTGCGTGTGAACCAGTTATTGAGCGGGTAATATTCCAAAGCAGCGCCGGCCTTGAGTTCGTCGAATAAGTGCAAATATGCAAATATTCCGAACGCATTGTATAAAACAAACGAAATCAGGACTGTGAGGCTTGCGAGGATCTTTCCACGCTTTGGATGTGGATCTTTAAGGATTCTGCAAGACTGGAAGATATTGCAGTGGCAATCATTGGCCATTGACATGATTCCGAATGTGGATATGAAAATCTTGCCGACTTTGAAGTATACAATCCTCGAAGGCGTGAATCCGTCGTCGTGGATTCCCTTAATCAGCCAATAAAATGAGAAAACGATAAGCCAGAGGATGAAGAACACGGCGATGCCCGACCAGCTCTCGAGGTGTTTCAGACTGCGGAAAACAGTCAACGGGTAAATCAAAACAATTGCAGACAAAAAGTTCCAGAAGATAGGGCTATCCCATGGTTTTCCTTTGAGTGGCACAACATGCTTAACAAGTCTGCCTATCCAGAGAACGTAAATTATGACTGTTCCGAATAAACATAATGTAATCCACACATTCATGATCCAAGTGTATCTCCTTCCGAAGGTTATCGTAAACAAGTGGGAATAGTCGCGTGCTTTCGTCACTCTCTGACAATCAATCAGCATCCAAAGTGACCACAGTGAGATGACTCCCAAAACGAACGAAGTCAGAATGCACAGCGCGAGGCCACAGTTGTAGCAGTACGGAACCAACAAAGTTCCTGATCCAATTGTTGTGTTCAGCAACAAAATCAAAACTCCGAAGAGAGAAGACTGCCCGGGAGGTTCCTCGGCGATTTCCTGCGTCGTTGATATCAAATCTGCGGTGTATAGAGGAGTTTCATCCTCATTTTGCATCGTCATCTTTATTTTGGCACTTTTAGTGAGATAAAAAAGTGCCAAAATTCGAAATTAAATGAGCGAAGAATTCGACTCTTCCTACTCACTTTTCTGGGGACAAGTGGTGCCAGCAGAGCAGTCCGTCATTTTGGAGTTCCCCATCAAATGCAACTTGACTATAACTCAAGCCGTTATACCAGATGTTGACGAAAACTCACCAAAAGGACCTGTCCGGCTATTCGCGAAAGTACAAACGCTTATACCGGATGATGAGGAAGATAAGCCAGAAGAAGAAGTCAATGACGCGAAATATACTGAAACAAACGTATTAATAGCGACATTGGTTCCTTTCACGAGCGAAAGTGTAATGCTCAACCACATCTTTTCTCCACTAAACATTGTTGAACTCACAAACAAAGGAAAACTCAATATCCACTTATCAGGCTTCATAGAGTACTTAGAGAACGTAGAAGGGGAAGAGGACGAAGAAGACATTAAAGAAAATGCAAAAGAAGAGGAAAAAAAATAAATAAAATATAAAATCTGTTTTTGTTGAAAATTTATAATCTATATGAGCTAAAGATGCTATTCATAACAAAATAATCACTTTTGTCAGAAAAAAACACGTTATTTCCATTTTTTCGTTTTTTGTTTTGATACACGCAATAAAAGAGAAACAAAAACCAACAAATTTTTCAAATTTTAGTTTTTTTGAAGAATGAATAATGATATAAGAATTATAGCGAAACTCGGCGAAGGCTCTTTCGCTGAGGTCTACAAGGTCAAAAACCCTAAGACGCAGCATGTTTTGGCGATAAAGCGCCTCAAGAAGCGCTACCGTACAATCGAGGAGGTGAATAAGCTCCCTGAAGTCCAGTACCTGAAGGCGCTGCAGGGTCAGCCGAACATCATCAAGCTCTACGAGGTGATATACAACAGTCAGGACGGATATGTCGCGCTATTGTTCGAATTGATGGACGCCAACCTCTACGAGTTCGTCAGGGACAACCAGAAACCGTGCGACGAGAAGACGACTCTGTTGCTGATTTATCAACTTCTTAAAGCGCTCGATTATATGCACGAAAAGAACCTTTTCCACAGAGATGTGAAGCCCGAGAACTGCATGGTGAACAAGGCGACTCTGGAGCTGAAGCTATGCGACTTCGGATCAACGAGAGCTGTCTCAAATTCCGGTCCATACACCGAATACGTCAGCACACGCTGGTACAGAGCGCCGGAGTGCATCCTCACGAGCGGATCGTATGGAAGGGAGGTGGACATTTGGGCCGTCGGCTGCATGCTTTACGAGCTTTTGACGACTAGACCTTTGTTCCCGGGAAAGCACGAGATTGACCAGATCTCGCGCATTCACAACATCGTTGGAACGCCATCGATAGCGCTTCTGAATCAATTTAGAAAGAATCCGAATACTCAGATTTCTTTCACTTTCTCACAGAGGACGCCACAAGACTTACACAAGATCATTCCGATGGTGTCGCAGGAAACTGTTGATCTTTTAGGAAAAATGCTGATTTATAATCCAGAAGATAGAATAACAGCACACGACGCGCTGCTGCACCCTGCATTCGAGCAGTTCCGCGCTGTCGAAATCAAGTGGAATGCTGCAGGATGCAAAGTTCCGTTCGCCGTCTTCTTCGAGCAGTATAAGAACCAGCCGATGACGAAACTGCAGCCTCCGACAGTTTGGCCGTATGTTCTCGACACTGGCGGTGTCAGCACAAGCGACTCAACGCCAATGGTGATCAAGAACCAGACGCTGCTTCCCCCACTTCAGAAGCAGCCAAGTCATCACGCGCCGATCATCATGCAGCCGATGTATCAGTCGCACCCAGTGAAGCCTGCCGCAGAATTCAACCCTCTCGAGGCGAGAAGGAAGGCAGCGCAGAGGATCAAGGAGTACAACCGGAAGAAGCTGCTCAACCAGAAGAAAGAGAAGAAGCTTCCTCTACCTTCGTTCCAGTTTGGCGCACCGACTGTTTTGGGCTCATATCAAAACCCGAAGCCGGAGCTTATTATGCCTCGACTTCCTCGCATCCAGCCGTATTTCCATTAAGATAATTTTGTTTGTTCTAAATATGTTTGATAAATTTATGATAACAAAACAAAGTCTATTTTTTATTTGTGATTTTATATTTCGCACATATGTCTTTGTATGCTTTCTTACTCAGCAACTTCTATCTGATTGTCTGCTTCGGCCTGGACTCTGTCATGAAAGGCAAGTCAATGTTCGCGCCATGGCCAATAAGCCAGTCCACGATCTTGGTATAAGGCTTTATGCCAGAAATAAAGTGTGCTAACAATGTGTTATGATGATCATCCTTTCTAAGATCGATTTCGTAGCCTTTCTCAAGAAGCATTTCGAGGATCTGGAGTGCATCCTTAGTTGAAGCTACATCAATGAGAGACTTAGGACCTATTTCTCCATGTTCATCGAAACGATTAACATTAATTCCTTTTGATAAAACAATTTTCGCGAGTTCTGGGTCACCACTCTTGCAAATATAGTGGACTGCTGCACTCTTCTGTATTTGTTTATCTATATCTACATTATCGAGGGCATCACATAAAAGTTTTGTGACTGTCTTGTCTTTGAGGAAGAATAAGTTGATGAAGAGTGCTGTTTGGCCATCTGAGTTCATAGCAGCAGGATCGACATTGTTTTCGAGAAGAAGAGGAACAGCTAAAGGTTGGCTGTTTTTGATCGCTTGTATGATCGGTGTGTCGCCATTGACGCTGTTCGAGAGTGATCTCGGTGAGTGTTGGAGAAGAATTTTGAGAGTTTCAATGTTTTTCTTTTTAATTGCGTAATCAATAGGATTACATTTTTTATTTTCGGGTTTATTAAGGTTGGCGCCTTTCCTGAATAGCTCCCTGAGGATTTCAGGTGCTTGTCCTATGACGCTGAGCGTTATATACTGATATTTGGCTTCCGGATATACTTGTGCCGCTTCTTGAGGACAGACTGACATGATGTAGCAGGCGACCTTGTGCGCATTGAAGAAGCA
This sequence comes from Trichomonas tenax, assembly GCA_023091735.1. Lineage (NCBI taxonomy): Eukaryota > Parabasalia > Trichomonadida > Trichomonadidae > Trichomonas > Trichomonas tenax. The sequence continues at coordinate 16,139 of JALKBU010000740.1, read as the reverse complement.
TGCGTAGTGGAGCGGAGTTAAGTTTTGTGATGATTTAACAAGAAGATCGAATTTAAGCTTCTCTTGTAAATAAATGAAAACTTCGAGCGCGTCGTATATAGCAGCGATATGCATAGGTGACAAACTTCGGTCGCTTAGGATTGTATATGAATCTCCGTAATTTGATAATATAGAAGTTGTTGTTATTTCGTGCTTTTCGACTAATTTGCTCACTGCCAAGATATCATTAGTTTTGAACGCTTCTATGACATCACGAGATGTTCTCTCGTAGCCACCATAATAACTCGAACCGTAATTAAACATAATCTACCAAATTACATGACAAAACTAAATTTTACGTAACAAAGATTATAAGCTTGTGATTGAGTTACATGTCAAATATTGGGATTTACTTGACATATTCGAGATTACGTGATAAATATTATCGTTGATTGTCAAAAATGAAATCTAAATCAGAAAAAAGTTTACATGCAACGTTGGTAACAAAAATAATAAAATGGCGGAACACTACGATTTCGGCTGCTTTTATGCCTCTTCCGTCTTAATGGCGATCACCATCATCGCGCAGATGATCCCCCTCATCAGAAAGAAGTACTCTGCGTCCGTTTTCACCTACCTTTACTGTCTTCTTATTAATATGGGCTTCGGAATGATTCTCGTTCTTATAGATTACCGAATGGAACCTAACTTCCAGACCTATGTCGTATATACAGGTGGCATTTGCTTAGGTGTCGGATTTTTCTTCCTTATTATCCCGTTCGACCGCTGCTGCTGCAGAGCTTGGTTCAATGGACCTCATTTCGCAGTCCACGAGATGTGCCAGCAGAAGAAATCGAGGCAGGAGTTCATTAACGCTCTCTCAGGAAATAGAGCTCTTCCACCGCTCATCAGCGTCCACGCCAGCGCATACCACTACGAGACAAGGATTGTCCACTACACAACGAGAGACAGCAATGGCCACACGCACCACCACACGAGGACTGAGCGCGTAAAAGTTACAACATTCCGCATTTCCAAGGCACTCAAGTACAAGTCGTGGCAGGAGGATGGAAACCCAGTTCGTATAAAGGAAACAGACATTATACATGCCGTTTGTAAGGCAAAGTTCGAGTTTGATGAGAAAGCTATTCAAAAACTCAACAAACTCCGTCAGAAACTGTACAAGATCTGCCTCCACCACGATCGCTATGCCGAAGTATTTCACAACACATCAGTTCCAAACCTCAAGGACAGCGTCACAGGCTACATCTGCCAATACGAGCCATGCGCAATTTCTTTCTACCAGGGCAACCTCGGTCGCTTCCTTTGGGTCCTTGCCACAATTTTAGGCTTCCAGAGTGCTTTCGAGACATACTGGAGCTCCTCTGGCGAAAGACTCCGCTTGAAGCTCGTCAAGAAGATCAGTGGTGAGAAAGACAAATACAGATGCCAGTTCTACACAGAGGACCGCCAGGCTGCTATTTCTACATTCAGAACAGACGCTGGAATCTACAGTATCAACGACTCTCTTGCACCATCATTCGACTTCCTAGCAATCGAACCAGCTTGGCTCAACAAGCCTGACTTTGATCCAAACACATACAACTACCCACAGCAACAGCAGCAGGATCCAAACTATCCACCGCAACAAGGTTATCCTCCACAGCAGGGATATGTTCCATCTGGCTGCCAGCCACCATATCCTCCACAGCCGCAGTACGCTCCACCGCCAGGCTACTATGCCCCTCCAATCCCTCCGCTCAACCCAGAGGAGCATAAGGAGTTCCCTCTCAATCCTGACAACCCATATCAATGATATGAGTTTTTTATATTATTATTATTATTCTCGACATCTTTGTTTAAACAGTCAAACTTTTATAATAAAAAAAATCAAAGCCGAAAGATTATAATTTCCGAAAAATCCAAATATATACAACATATACTAATGATACATCGAAAAATAGAGAATTCTAACTGTTGTAAACAAGAAAAAAAATAGAATGGCAAGCAGTGAGCCAGAGAGCCTCGAAGCACTGCTGTCAGGCGACAAACCGGCGCTGCAGGACGTCCTCACCACGCCAGGCTTCGTTCAGGCGGTGAAGACGTGCAATCCGCAGCTGAACGAGTACTTGTTGTCAGAAGAAGTTTTCCCCGAAGTCCTCGACATAGCGTTGACAGATAAGCCGCAGTCGCTCGGGTACTCGTCGAAAACTATCACAAACACGATGCTTTTCCTGACGACAAACTCAAATACAATACATCAATTAATCAGAGAAAATCCTCTCTTCATGAAGGTAATCAGCGAATTCATATACTCGAAGTTCGCCTTCGACTCCAAAATCGCTGGAAACTTCCTCCGAATCGTCGAACCTGTGATAAGGAAGACGAACGGTGAGTTTCTGCAGAATATTCCGGGACTTTCGGACTTCCTCATATCGAATATCAACGTTTTGGCGTACAGTCAGCTTTTTATCATACTTACAACAGAGTTTATGATTCCTTTCGGCGTAGACTTGAATATGATAAAATCTGTTGCAAAGATGATTGGAACAAGCATCGGATGCAGTGTTTCTTTGGCAATTAAGCAAATGCTCAAACTCAAGAAGGATTTATTCACACTTTTCGAAAACGACGAAGTTGTTTCAATTCTCATCGAGGAAGCAATCAAACCGGGGCATCCCCTCATATCATTCAAGATTTTCCAAATTCTCGAAAAAATCACATCTATAAGCAAAAGCGAGACTCTGCCGCAAGTAATACAGTCATATTCAGAGAAATTCAACTTCGACGACTACAAGGAGGATTACATCAAAGCATCGGCGGTTTCTCTCTTCAAAAGATTCCCTGATTCATATATTGAGCGGCTTTTCGACACGTCGTCGCTTTCGTGCCTGAACAACGCGATTATGAAAACTATACCTTTGCTTGGGAAGGAAAAACTCATTGAGCTGAATACAAAAAATAATTTGATAGATAGAATAATGACAGATCATATTGGTAAGGCGAATGCGCATCTATGGATATTAGCAGAGAATTTGTACGGTATACAGTCACTCGTTACGCCGAAATTTAGAACTTTTCACACAGATATTTTAGAGCCTCATCTCCGAACGCGGAATGGAGCGTACGGAGGCGAGAGACCTCGTGATGACTCATCCGATTATGCTGAATCGTATGAGAACACTTCGAATTTTGTTTCACTTGATATTGCGATTTTATCGGATTCAAGTAGCTCGGATACTAGTAGTGATGAAGAAAATGATATTGGCGGTTATGAAAATGCTCGATTTTTCGCTAAATTAGCTGGAATGGATGAACTGACGGAAATCATAGACCAGCAGCAGACAGACCTAAGCTTCAGCGAATAATTGTTATACCATGATGTTATGTAGTATATATTTTTTATTTTATAAAATATAATGTTGAAATTTTATTGCTTTCCTCATATTTATATCTATTTCTTTTATAAGTTATCATTAACACATCAAAAATCTATTTTTGCTCTTCATTTTAGAAATTATTTTTACCATTTTAATATCAACAATAAACATATCTCAATCAATTTTTGGTAAAATCAGAAAATATTTACTGATTTATGATTCATTTTAGATATGTAATATCAATGAATATCAAGATTTTGGTCTAAAATTTCATAAAAAATGGAGTGGAGGAAGAAAATGGACTCCGCAAAGAAGTCCCTCTTTTTCCTCAGCTATTTTATAGTTTTTTCGACGTTTTCCATCCAAATATTATACAAACCGAGGATTAGGAGAGAAATTCGTAATTCTTCGATCGAATTTTATCACACGAGCAATGTTTCAGCCTATAACTGCTACAAATCGTTCACAAATCAGATAGATATCATAAAACCGATCGAATTAGAGGTTGATGACACGAAAAATTATCATTTAACGCTCGAATCTAAACGAATTACGAGGAAATACAACAAAAACGCACGAGTTTTGAGGACAAAACTGGCCGTTATCAACCATGCCATCGTTGGATCGGCCGGATACATCGCTCTTGACCCGTATCACATCTGGAAGCCAGAATGGAAGCTTCCTGAGGTAAAATTCGGGGTTCACAAGACAATGATGAACGGCCAGATCATTGGGCACTATGATTCAGTCATTTTGGTTGGTTATTACTGGTGTTCGATGAATTTTGGGCATTGCTTAGAAGATTTCTTCACTCCGCTCGTGATGATGCCTGCAGAGTACCGAAGGGAGGCATATGTCGTAGTTTTCTCACTCCCTTTTTTGGAGCCGCTTTTAGACATTTTAGAAGTCCCCAAAGACCACAGATTGTACCTGAAGGACAACACGTGGATCGCGTGTGACAGAATATACACGTTCTACGACGGCATGTTCATGCTCTGCAACTACGGAAACGCGACATACACTTTAAAGAAAACAATTCACGCGAATCTAAACTTGTCGTTGATCAATCCAAGTTTATACTGCTTCTCTAATCGCCCATTCAACAAAACTCGCCACATACACAATCTAGACGAGGTGATCGCGGCAGCGAAAGCGAAGTGGCCTGATATAGAGTGGACTTACATGACAGATGACCACAAGGAGTTAGTTTCGTGTGCGAAAGCGTGGAAGAGCATCAAATTCATGTTTTGCCCCGACGGATCGAATGTCTGCAAGTGCATATTCATGGAGGACGACTGCTCCCTGATATGTGTGACTTCTGGATACCCAGAGTGGTCCATCGCAATGTTTGCAGCGTCGTGTCGGATCTTTGAGCTGCAGTATCACGGCCTGAAAGGAAACCACCATAGAGGAAAAGGATCTCCGATCGCTGTGAAGACTGCATTGGAGCAGATAGAGAAAGGACTTTATGCTCTTGAGCACAAATCCTGGAAATAATGTTTGTTTATATTAATAAAGTGTCTATGTTAAATTTCTCTATTTAATACAATAACAAATCACTAAGAAAGTCCATGTGTTAGCTTGAAGATTTTGTCTCTCGAGTAGATGTAGTTCACTAACTCTGTTGTCTCTCTCGGGCACGACTTGTACACGGACTCAATGAAGTTTTGGGCTTTATAATAGTGGTGAATGATTGATGCATAAAATACATCGGAGAAAGGAGCGCGAACGTGGCCGATTTCGTAGTTTTCGTCGGGCTTCAATGGCCTTCCGACTACGTGTCGAACTAAAGACTCCTCCATCTTGGAGGCTGTAGAGATTTTGGCCTGTTTGTACATTCCTGAGATGATCAACCAATTGAATAATCCTTGGTCGTGAAGTCGGTATCCAAACTTGTAAAACTGGAGTGAGAACGACAAGAATTTGATGATGTCATCAATGTTTCCGCCGAAATACCCTGCGCAGATGTATTTGAATGATAAATCTGTTGTATTGAATCCGTAGTCCTGGATCATCTTGTTGTTCAGCGGGCCGTTCGGTGCGTCAGCGAGTGTCCATCCTTCCTCCAAAAGATGGACTCCTTTCGCTGGAAAATGTGCATTAAATGGATCGCTCTGGAAAATGACGTCGTACATGTCGACCTTTATGACCCTGTTGATCTGGTCGCGGTTTCGCCTTAAGAAGTTCAACATATAGATATAAGCCAATGTAAAAACATCGTATTTTCCAGTGTAAAGCGGTTTTCCAACATTAATTATAGTTCCACCACATTCTTCGATATCTTTAATCATGTAAGGAGTCAAAAAGTTCAATGCTTCGTCATCTAACAGATATATGACAGTAGCTTTGCAGCCAGTGTGTCTGAGCGTCCTAAGAAGGAGATTTATGTTCTTAATTTTCTCTTTTGCGTAGCAAATAATTATATCTTGCGGCGAACTGTTTCCTCCTTGATTTCTCACGGTGAAATCGCATTTTTCGCATTGCGGAATTCTCTTGTATTCGATTCGTAGGTCATCTTGGAAGAATAAATCGATGTTCCATTCGAAAGTCGTGAAATAAGCCTCGTGGGTGATCCTGATGTTGTCGAAAATGATCGTGTGGACGAGAGACATAAACACGAAGATTCCAATCACAAATAAAATCAATATACGTTGGAATTTCATATTTATGAAAAAGTGCCTTAAATCAGAACGATAACCAAAATAAGGTTAAATTAATTTTCAAAATTTACTCTTTTATTGTTATCTACATTTTGTATAGGTATATTTTCTTTCGTAAATTTCAAAAAATAAAAATTAAAAATGAAATCTTCAGCTAAAAGTAGTTTCCCTTCGACTGCGGAGCTCGCGAACGATAGCAAGATATCGTTCGTGGATGCAGGAAAGGATTACCCGGAAATAAAGCTGTTAAACGACGAACAAGTTGAGAATGAAATTGATGAATTAACAACTCAAATCAGCGAAAATTCCCAGTGGATGGACTACGTAAAGGCCATGAAAAGGGCAATTTCTTTGATTAACGGCGGAATTCTGAAATTCGATATTTTTAACTCGCGAATTAATGAATTAATTCCGGGAATAGTTTTTGGAATTTCAAGTACAAGGAGTATTGTTGTCAAATCCACCTGTTTGTTTATTTCACTCCTTGCGCAAAAGCTGAAATCAAAAATAACGATTCTTGGAAATCTCATTCAGCCTTTATCAAAGCAGACATCGCACCAAACTCTCATTATATCGCAATCTACTAAACTTACAATCCTCGAAATCGCGAAAAATTGCCCAAAATCACAAATTCTCAAACAAATAATCGAATTAATCAAAACTAAATCCAACCAAAACACTTTAATACTCTCGAAATGCCTGATCGAAGTCTTAAATCTTTGGTCAAAATCAATAATTTCGAATAATATCAAATTAATCGAGAAAGTCTTAACGAAGCTGATCAACGATCCGAATTCAGAAATAAGAATGAATACTAGAACATGTATCAAGATTTTTACAACAAGATTTGAGGAAGAAGGGAAAATTTATTTCGATTCATTTGATAATGGTCTTAAAACAGCAATTCGTGACACTCCTCTTCCGAAAGAAGAGAAAATTGAACAAATTAAACAACAAGAACCAATAGTTTTCGCCAAAACCCAGAAAACATCAAAACTACCAAGAAAGTCAAAGAAAGACAACTTCAGATATACAAAAGGCAACGAAGACGCATTTATCACGCAAATAGAACAATCAAGCAAAGATGAAATACAAAATCACATAAATAATATCGTTAAAGGCCTCATGAAGTGTTTAACGTCTTCAGAAGGAAAATTCACAGACAGAATATTGATGCTGATCTACAACATAACACAAGAATACCCAGAAAACTTCGAATCACACCTCGAAATTTTATTCCAAACTTTCTTTGGGATTATCGGCGACAACGAACTCGTCAGAAGTATTTTGACCATTATCACAGATTCATACGACACCAATCTCCTCATTGACTACTGCGCCGCACAGATTCCATCATCATTTCTATTATCATATATCGCAGAAATCGTTGTCTTTCAAGGAGAGCAATTTTCAAATCGCGAAGCTGACGAGAAGCTCTTAAAGATCGCAGAAAGGCAGTTTCGCAATCACGAAGCAGAGGCACTCAAAATCGTCAACTTCATAGCAGAAAAGAACCAGTTAATCATCAAGGAGTTCTGCAAATCTTGCAACGAAGACTTTTTAGATTTGATCAAAGACACAATAGAAGACACTGAATTAACAATAGAGAACTTAGAAAGCGACAATGATTTTATGGATTGGAGTGAAAACATAATGAATATTGCCAAATCTTTGGATGACCAAGAATGGGAAGAAAAGAGAGCTGAAATTTTCGAAAAACTTATCAATGCGTTAGAAGTTGTCGAATACAAAGAATCAGTGTTTGATTTGTTGTTCAATATACTCGACATAAAGGGTGTTGATGGGTTCGAGATGCTATTAAGACCAATCTTTTTGGTCCCTGGCTTCAGAAGATCAGTTGCAAGCCGCAAAATTTTGAGTCTCATCGAAGACAGCCTTGAGCCTAAAGATGTTGCGGATCTGTTCACAGGTCCATTAGAATTAGAGGACAAGCCATACGCTGCAGCGTGCGTCAACGAAATAGCGTTCTTAGCTGTGAATTATGATGACCTGTTAAGGGAAGAAAGTTCATTAATCGCAGAGAAATTATGCAATTATATTAGCGACGAAAGCATTGTTATAAGGAAGTCTGTCGTCGTCTGCATAGCCACGCTGATCTCAGCTTACGGCTCCAAAGTCGAAAAGATCACGAGAAAGCTTCCAATACAGAAGAAAAAGTTAATAGAGATCTACAAGAAATAATTTTTGTTATTTAATAAAATAGAATTGTTATTTAACAGGAGAATTTTATTTTAAAATAAACATAACAAATCAAAAAGTTAATAAGAATAATATTCCTTCAATCTTGAAATAATGGCATGGGATATCAAATCCTGGCAGAATAGCTCTGGCATGTTGAGAAGAGAGAAAAGGACCGAAGGATCGGCCTTTTTCACGCCAAATTTATCTGATATAGAAATAAAATATTCTGGCGCGAGCTCGTATTGGCTCATCTCGTCCGTTTTTCTGATTATGTTTGCGATTTCGAGAACAGCAGCGACTTGGTACAGTTTGCATCTGATTGTCTTCTTTCTATCATTCATTCTCGATAGGAACATCGCCGCTTCAAGGATGTTGATCCTCCTGAGCTCCAAGGCTATAAACAGCAGTAAAAATTCCTCATTGATCCTCTGAATCGAGGTAAATCCTGAGTTTGAGAATATGTTATCTAGCGAGAAATGGGGGTGAAAGACGCCGTGCGAAGTCACCAGCGCGTCCAAAGTGAATCTAATCTTGTCGAAGCCAACCCAAACGAAGGAATCAGGGTCGACTTTAGGGCAGACTCCAACAGCCTCAAGAACGCCCAGAACCTCGTAGAACCTCCTCTGCTTGAACTCCAGTTCGTCAGATATCTCCCTTATGTTGTACTTCAGATTTGGGTTCTTTGAGCAGGTGTTGATGAACCTCAGCGTGAACACCTTGAAATCCGACGGTTTGCGGTGCACGATTATGGCGCGCTTCATCTCGTCGTCATCGGCGATTTCCGCATTATCGAGAATTTTTGTAACTGTATATGAATTCCCTCAATTTTTCGTTCACAATTCCCTTCAAAAGCATTAATGCATCTTCAAACTATCCGCGTGCTGATAATTCATATTTTCAAAGAAAAAATGGAGGTCCAAAATCTATTTCAAAATGAAAAGAATTTACTCAGAATATATATTCGTGCAATAATATCATTCTTTATATCAATGTACTTATATAAACTTGTCTTTTTTTTTATTTAAAATTCAATGTATATATCTAAATTTGAATGATGCGAAACACCAGAGAAAAGAGGTGAAATAGAAATAATCAAATTTTTAATGAAAATTCAAAAAACTGTGATTCAAGACTTTATATTATGTTGATATGATATACTTTATAAATATATTTATTCTCAATAGTTATTTTTAAAATATAAAAGCCTTTTTCCGAATATTATGAGAAACATTTGGTTTTTGGTATCTAAGTTGTAATAATCAGTGAATAGACTCTCTGTATGATACTAATAACAACGGTAATATTATTTGCATACGAATAAGTATATTATTCATGTTTTTGAGAAAATCATCAGCAGAATTTCGACGTTTTAAAAGAATTGATTAATAATAAATGTGCAGGTATGCGATCAATCGCCCATATATTACGATTCATCGTTAGATTTTAATCAAATATTGTTTTTAAGGATCAGAAATTATTAACGGCATGATATCTTTTTTATTTCTGCAATAGTCGACATGTACAAAATATTTGAGCAATCGAGAGGTAAAGTTGGTGATTGTCGTATGATTTTTTTGGAAAAATGAAAATCGCATTATTGAAGATCCATTTCTTGGATAACTAATGGTATAGATGTATAGTAGTATACGAGATAAATCATCTTGCAAATGCTTGGCTTGCAATTTCCATATGATTTTTTGGTGAACTCGGTATAGCCATCCATTAAAAAATAAATCTGACAATATGACATGTAAATATGCTCTAGGGCAGGGGGAGTGGTGATCTTGATGTTAAATAGGGTAATAAGAAAAAAAGCGTGCCATTCGTCCATTTTTGTTGATGTGAACGACCTTATTGTATATAGTGGTTGCACATAACAGCAAAAATGCATGAAAAGCAAGCTTTTTTATTTTGAATTATTTATCGAGAACAAAATCATGTTTTTTGATTCTTGAGCTAGTGAAAGTCTTAGACACATGGAGTTCTAAGGCTTTACTAACTAAAGAAGCAAAAAACATCGGTCTGCATCGAGATAACATCGGTTTAAAACTTTTTTCAAGCTTTGCTTTTTGTCCATCTTTGATACTGTGTGCAGCTATCACGTGTGTGGTAGAGTTAAGTGCCATACGCAGGAACAACAAAAATACGGACTTTATTCTCGCTTTTGTGAAGTTCACAATGACTCAAAACATGCTTGGGAGATAGCAGCAGGTTGTTCAGTGGAAGATTTACACATCAGGTTTGTTAAAACTATTCAATAATTTTTATGTGTTGATTATTTGAAATATTTCACTTTATATACCGCTTTAAAGTGACGTGTAAACTGTTTTTATTTCATTTCAATCCAAAATGATGAATGAGAAGCTAAATTTCGAAAAACCATAAAAATATTGTAAACTAAGAGCCATAAAAAACATTGAAAAGAACTGTTTCGCTCTCATTGCGTATAGTTTCTCTCGGTTCCTATCGACAAAAAATCTAATTAATTTTTTGAATTCATTAAATTCTTCCAAGCATCATAAATACAGCGAGAATCACATAGGACTTCAAAATTTAGGGAGTTTTCAAGATGATTACTAATCAAATAACGAAAATATATATTTTAGATATATACTCATTTAAATTTTTCTTTTTGCTTAAAATACAAAACCGATTGACGAGTATATTGGATATCTAACTTCTCAACCAATATTTTTGAAAAAATATATAAAATCAAAAATATCAATTATGATTCAAATAGCACAACAGACTACTGTTTTTATAAATAGACGCATGATTAGAATGAACATACAAAAATATATTTATAATATTCTAAAAATTAACAAAATAATATAATCAATTTCTAGCACCTCTACCACGGCCTCTTGTGTTTGTTGATCCAGCGCCTCTTCCACGACCTCTTCCACGTGATCCTCCTCTTCTCGACTGTGGCCGGCTCTGTTCTCTCTGATTCTGATGATCCTGTTGTTGCGGATGGTTTTCTTGGTTCTCTGGATCATATTTGACGTGTGTTTCTGGAAGTAATGGGAAATTAAATCCATCTCTTGGATCATCTGTGTGGATTGTGATGGCATTCATCAGCTTAATCTCTTTACACTGCTGAACGAAATCTTCTAATTCAACATATTCTTCTAAATTGAATCCTCTCTGTAAATCTTTACCTGTAACCGCTCCTGCGACGATATCGAATCCCTCGTTTAACTCGTCTGGGTCTTGGCAGATATCTTGTCGATTTTGAATTGGATTATTTTTTTCTACTGGTTTTATTTCGGATTTGAGTGTGTGAAGGTCATTAATTCGCTTGCCATGATTTGGCTCCAATAAATCTCTGAATTCTTGCCAAAAAATTGGATATTTATCGATGTACATCTTCTCATACATCTCGCAGCGTCCCTCTACAGTGTCTGTTGGGATTTTCAGATCTCTAGAGTCTATTTCGCTGACATTCCATAAATTGCGGCCCGAAATTCGCCGCAGTTTCAGCATTTTTTTCGAAAAGTGCTAAAAATGGCAGCTTTCGATATTGCACAGTGGCTGACTATCACCGCGATTTCTGCGACGATTTCTGCGCTTGTCCACCTCATTCCTGGCATCATTCTCGCGTATCGTGTGAAGCGATGGTCCGGAATTTACTTTGTTATTCTCTTTCCTGTTTACACTTTCTTCTCCAGTTTCTTCTATTCACTCTTCCTTTCACTCATCATCACACTGACCTACGCTGCGAGTGTTAACAGCTTGACAACGAAAATTTCAACTTTATGGGGCCTTGGATTTGGAATATTCTATGTCTTACTGAAGGCCCTCATTCAGTTCGTCATCAAATAAGCTCATTTTCATTTTTTTCCTTCAGTTTTATTTTTTATCTCAAAAATATTTTCAATATTTTTGGTTTCAGTGGTTTTAATCACAGCAAGCATTGCTCATTTTATATGAAAATATTTTGCAAATATTAAATTTAATAATTATTAATTAATCGTGAATTGATTTAAAATAATAAAAAAAACGTTGATGTGTAATATCTAAATTAACATTTATTTTCTTATAATTCCCATGATTCCTCACATTCAGCAATATCAGTTTCATTTCCGTTCTCAGAGCGATATTTCTCGAGAATTTTCTTGACTTCTCCCTTGAGATCGTCGATCTCTCCTGTCGCCTTGAAGATCTCGAAGTCGTCAGCCTTGGCGAGATACTTCAAGAAGCCGACAGCCTTCTTCGTCGCGAGGCCGTTGAGAGATGTGACGATGTTCCTGATGATGTTTGCATCCAAAACAGCGCCGATGGACTCTGCGATTGTCGATGGCCTTGTTTTCGCAAGGATCTCCGGATACTGCTCCTTGCGGAGATCTGACCATGAGATGTTCTTTGGTGCAGCGGTCTTCTTCGCCTTCTTTGGAGGCTCTGTCTTCTGTGTCTGGCTGCGGAGAACTTCAACCTCGTTGAGCGCAGCCAATGCGTCCTTCATGGCGTCATCGTGCTGCTCGAGTGTTGAGTCGACCTTCTCTGTTGATTTCTTCGGCTTTTCCTCTTCTGCAACAACAGCAACCTTCTTCGGCTTTGGTGTTTCTTCCTCTGAAACGATTGCGACTTTCTTTGGCTTCGGCTCTTCTTCCTCTGTGACAATGGCGACCTTCTTCGGCTTTGGTGTTTCTTCTGTGACGATGTTGATCTTCTTCTGCTGCTTTGTTCCCTCGGAGACGATCTCAACCTTGGATGGAGCTGTGATTGGCGTCTCGTTGAGTGTGACAGACTCCTCCTCGACGACAACAGCTGTGTGGCGCTTTGGCTGTGGCATTGGTTCCATCTTTGCTGGTTCCTCAGCGACGACTTCAACCTTCGGCTTCACTGGCTCCTCCGAGACGACTTGGACCTTCGGAGACTCGACGGGCTTCTCTTCTTGAACTGGCTTGAACTTCGGCTCCTGGACAGCCTTGATCTTGCCGTCTGGAGAGATTCCAAGCTTTGCACGGATCTGCTTAAGCTTGTCAGCGATCTGGTGGATTTCCTTCGACTTATCTTCGATGACTTCGAGGTCCTGAAGCGCCTCGTAGTCCTTTCCGAGCGCTTCTCTCGCCAAAGCGCGGCGCATGTACGCCTTGACGTACCTCGGGTCGTACTTGATCGCCTCTGTGGCGTCCTTCTCTGACTCGCGATAGTTGTTGTTGGAGAAATGCGCTGTGGCACGGTTGAAGTAGTAAACAGCGTTTGTTGGGTCCAACTTGATAGCAGCAGTGTATTCCTTGATGGCGGCTTCGTACTTCTTCGCCTTGAAGAGATTGTTGCCTGATTCTTTGTGCTTCTCAGCAGATTCCTTCGGATTCGACTCATCATCGTCGCCTTCAGCTTCCATTTTCTTAAGCTTGGCGTCGATCTTCTGCCACTCCTCGTAGGATCTGCCATAGGATCCCTTTGTTGGCGCTGCTGTCGTATTTTCTTTGATTGTGATTTCTTCCTTCGGTTTTTCGTTTTCGTTCTTGATTTCGACTTTTTTCGGCGCGGTAACCTTTGCCTCCTTAGCTCCGGCTCTTTTCGCGTTCTGCGGCTGTTCGTAACCAAATTGGCCCTTTCTGGCGAGCTCTATGAGCTCTCTGTCGCGCGCTTCAATCTCTTCCTCCCAGTTCTTGACCGCAGTCAGACTCTGGCGTGTCTCGTTCGCCTGGTTCCTGATCTGGAGCTGAATATCAAGCGACATCGAAATTTTTTAACTAACGAACTTTAAGTGGTCAAGAAGACTTTTTACTGTTTTTGTATACTCCACAGTCTGGAAATGCTGTTTTTCATGTTAAAAATTGTAAATGATAAGCAAAATGGCCAAAATCATTCATTTTAATGTTTCTCTTTACATGCGATGTTTTATCACTTATGCATCTATTTGCCTCTGAAATTCAATAATATTTTTAACTGCGTCGGATCTATTTCAAGAAGAAAATAATCAAAATATTTAAACTTTTATTCGCTGGTGATCATGACGTCAGCACGACATCCCTCATATCTACATATGCTAATGGCGAACTCCTATCAGAGCCTGTTCCTATTGTGTACAAAACCGAATATAAGTTCGATGATCAAATCTATAATGTTGAGCTTTGGGATTCTACTGATGAGGAAATGGAAGGAATTCTTACATTTGTATTGTCGCACACAAATATTTTCTTGCTTTGTTTTTCTGTGACAGCACTCACAACATTTGACAACATCACAAAAGTATGGATCCCGTGTGTAAAGCCTTATGTTGAAAAGCTTCATTTTATTCTCGTTGACACAAAGGCGGATCTTAGAAATGATGAAGAGGCTCTCAAATAAAAAACTCAAATCTGAAGGTAAATCACCTATTCCAACTGAACAAGCTTTGGCTAAATGTAAGAAAATCGGTGCTGTAGGTTACTGCAAGTGATCTGCTTTAAATAATGAAGGCGTCAAAGAATTGATTGATAAGGCAGTGGCACATGTAATCTCGTGTCAAAAGAAAAGTTGCGACATCACTTGATATATTTGAATTTTTAGTTAAGCATCAACTTAATATTTATGTACAATATCTTCAGCATATTAAGCCGTCCCATTGCTTATAAAATTTCCTAGGAGATTGATTGGGGAAAATGTGTAAATTCGAAATACACAGTAAATGGTGTTTAAAATTCAGATTCCCCTCCATTGAGTGTTCGAATATGTTTTCCTGCAATGTGATGTTTTGTTTTATATACATTCAAGAATCTCAGTGGTATTTTTGATCAGAAGACTTTAATTTATGTAAGAAATTAAAAACAAGAAAAGCATTGTTCAAGATCAAAATATAATATCGAAAGGTAGGCGACGCAAAATTGGTGCAAATTTGAACCTCCCCGTTAACACAGTAGCTTCCCTATGGGGTCTATATTACAGCATAAAAAATCTAAGACCTTTGAAAAGAACTTTTGGAGATCTGGTTTCCAAATATTCGCATTTTGTATTTTTTTTAAATTTATAAGCAAAAAATGAGATTTCAATTGTATGTAAATAATACAAATTAACACAAAATACTAGTGCAAAATAAATATTAATATAAATTAACTTTTTATCGATAATATTCAGCAAATTCTGATTGAATTATCAATAAAGAATGAAATTCAAACAATCAAAGTATCTATATCTTAAAGTATATCATTGAGGATACTCAGTTATTCATTGTATCCAACTTTCACTTAAATAAGATAAATTAGAACTAATAATAGTTACAATCAATCCGTTAAAGCAATAAAAATGAATATGAGTAGCGTCATAACTGATAGATAAACTTTACTCAAAAGAATTCATGCATATGATATATCACGAATTCTGAATATAAAGTAAAATGGCATAAATCATTGTTGAAAATGGTAGACAGTAGACATATATCTAGATCATAGACTACAATCGCATGAAATTTATTTGGGTGTCGAAATCAGATTCGGATCTCCAAAAGTTTTTTTTTCAAAAGTCCACAACATTTCAGGAAATGATTCTAGTGAGTCAGTATACGTAGACTCCATGCACTGTAGGCTCAAATTTTTGACGTATATATTTAACTTGAAGGTTATTCATTCTACATCATAGGGAATACATCCACAAATATTGAGTTTATATAAATTTTCAACAAAAATTTTGATTCGCAACGAGGTCTAATTTTTTGCATACATATATAATGTCATATGCTGATATTGAATGTGCATTCTCGAAGAATGACAAGCAGTTATATTTGTAGAGAAAGATAATATGTCATGAAAAGCGAGTCTAGGACAAAAGTGAACATCAAAAAGTGATGTGAAACCTTAAAGCCACTTTTCATGAATAAACTGTCACTTTTTTGCGCGGGCAAATTGTCACCTTTATAAAAAGTGTTATAAATATCTTTGTAGTCTAAACAATACTGACATTTATAGATTGAAACTCCACGCTGAGTATG
>JALKBU010000739.1:0-26469 GCA_023091735.1 Trichomonas tenax | reverse complement strand
AAATAAAAAATTAAATTATTTTAAAAATTAACTTAAAAATTAGTTGCTCGGAATTACACTCTATATATATATGTTGTCATACATCCTTTATATTTAGAATGACAAGTAACCCCCATCATATACTACTAATAAAAAATATTTTTATATGTTATGAAAATCTTGCAATTACAACAGGAAATAGCTAACAATCAAATGACTGAAGAAAAAATAAACGAAAAAATTCAGGAAATTATTAATGAAGAAATATCAACAATCAATACGATATTACTTAACCATTATGATGCGATAAAAATAGCGGAGAAAATTGGAATAAAAATCGACGATAAGCATTAGAGCACTGATGTGCCATTATTATTTTTATTTGAATATTTTTATGGTGTAGTTCCATTATTAATAGTCAATTTTTTAATTTCTTGTAATTTTTTTATTTTGAATTTCTGGGTTAATTGTTAACATTGTATCATTAAATATAATATTATTTTTATTAATAATTTTTATATCAAATTTCCAATAACATATACATAAAAATAAAGCATAGTATTTGATGGAAAAGTATTATATACTGGACGAATAAATAATTTATTATCAGCTGTAGTTAATTGAAACTCATATCTTAAATCAATATTTTCATTAAATTGTTCTTCAGGTTGCACAACAAATAATTTTCTGGTATAATTAATAATATTATGATGAATTGTTTCTACTAGAAAATACCAATATTCGGTATTACAATTAGAAAATTGTGTATCTGAGCCTTTATAAGTAGACCATAATACTATTTCACTAATAATATAACCATCATTCCATTCCATATTATCGTTTTGTCCAACTTTTCCAGCCAATAATAAAACATCTGATTTAAAGTCAATACTATTGAAAAATCTTAATTTCATTGTTTCATCATTATTTCTTAGCATACTATTTCTAACATTACTTATTTCAATATCCACATAACTTTTAGTTGTAAAATTATCTGATAATATATTTGGTAATGTACCATCAGCATCAATTTCTTTAACTTTATCAGCAATTTGTTCTTTAATTTCTTCAATAATAGGACCATTGTTAAGTACTTCATTAACAATTCCGATAGTTGTTGGAATATCTACTATAGATTTTTTCACTGTATTTATTTCATTAATTATTTTGGCTGACATTTATATGCCAAAAAAACATCGCAGTAATATTATAAAATATTTTATAATATTTACCTAAAAAATAAAAATTTTAATGGACTAATATATTTAGGACTGATTAATATCTTCTGCGTTAGGATTTTCTTCAGATCCTTCAGAACCATCAGTAGCAACAACTTCATCAGTACGGTCCTTAAGTGTTGTCTTGGATTCCTTAAGTGGTGATGCTTTTACTGGATCAAGTAAATTCGGCTTACCATCATCATCTTTTTGTACTGTAGCATCATTAGAAGAATTAAATCCTAGTTGTTCTTGAACTTGCCATTTTTCAAAAGCCTTAACATTTTCGAAGAAATACTTGATAACATTATTAAAGAATACTTTCTGATCATTACGAGCATTACTTTTATATGATTCTATAGCTTTTCTCCATTCGATATAATCTGGATGTTTCTTACTTTTATGAATTTCTAAAACTTCTTTTCTTTTTCCACTAGTATTCATTATCAAATTAATAAATGTAGGATCCTGAATATTTTGTCTACGAATTAAATAAAGAATAGCATCATTAGGATCTACAAATCCATCATCTTTAACTTGCCAATCTATATTTCCATTAACTAAGGCCTTCATAATAACATCGGCATCAACTCTCGAATCTTTAAATTCTTTGAATTTGTTCATTAAGAAATTATTGGCAAACAATGTCTATCATCTTTTAGGATTATTCTTAATGAATAACTTAAACGATTCATAATCTTTATTAATATGACCCTTTTCTACAAGATAATAAAACAATGGTCGTTCAACAATTTTTATATAAAGTAACCTGTAAAGAATCATAGGTGAAACAATTTTACGGAATAACTTAATAGCAGCAATTCCACCATCGAATACAGCTGGTAATCTTTCATTGTAAACAGCATTCATAAATCCATACTGAGACAATAGCTTAACAAATATTGAAAATGTAGATAACTTTTCCTTAGGCTTTGTTGACATCTTATAACCATATTTAGCCAAATCATAATATTTTTTCCTGGTGAGATCTCATATTTCCACGGATTATTTTTATCAGCTGTTGATGTATATGTTTGATCTTTTATCCATTTACTCATAGGTCCTGCGTCTAATCTTTTTTCTAAAGTATTGTTTTCTTGATAATAAAGTTTTCGTTGCGGATAATCTGATGGTCTTAATTTATAGCCATTAACAATAAATGGTTTACCAGATTTATCAAAAACAACAGTTTCCGTAGTAGAATCACCATTAATATACACTTCTCGAGGTTCATGTAATCCACGTTTATGAGCATAATCGTTAGCATATGATAGATCTGCTAACTGTGGTATTTTCTGAATTTCTGCCTTATGATTTAAAATAACATTTATCAGAGAATCGTATAAATCTTTTTGATTGTCTGAATATTGTTGTGAATAAACCCTTTGTTTTCTCTTATCTTCTCCATTAGGAAGATTATCAATAGTCTAACGTTTTTCCATTTAATAAAAATAAAAAAAATCATTTTAATATAAATTATAGGTATTATTTCAACCAACGTTATTTTTTAAAATAATGTTAGATTCAATAAATTTATTATCACAAAATTAATAATTGTTGGTTATTTGCGTCGATATATAATTTATCATATTCTCTGAAAGACTTATATTTGTTCCATATTTCATTAATGGTTTCAGAAATGTTTAATTGGTATAACATATATTGTAATTGTTGTCGAGAATATCCTGAAAAAATAAATATTGTGGATAAATTCGATTTAAGATTTGTAGATAATGCTTTCCAAAAATGTATTAATACGAAAAATGAAAATTGTATATGACGGCATTTGGTCATAAGATCATTAAATATAGATGTTTGATCATAAATTGCCTTAGTATTTGTGGCATCTTCTAAAATTACTACTGTATATAAATAATCTAAATCAAAATTGCTAATAAATAATTTTTCAAATATTTCGTTGGCAATATTATCCGAAACTTCTTGTTCTAGATGATTTTCTTTAATTTGATTGTAGAAACTCTTATATTTAATTATTTCCTTAATAAGTTTCGGAGCATCTTTATACGATACATATATCACATAAGTTTCTGTCAGATTAGCACATCTGTCAAATGTTTCATCATTCGCTTCACCATCTTTATTCACGTGTATTATTAGATGTGTTTCTTTGCAATGTCTTGATAATTTAATTATTTCTTTAGTCATAGTGAATGTTTTACCAGTACTTTGTCTACCAACAAATACATTAACAGAATTCAAATAAATATTTGTTCCATGTATTTTCTCTAAATTTTTTTAGAAGTTCTATCCATAAGTTCGATTTCCATTTCGTCACTAAAATTAGTATCAGAATCTTCATCAGAATATTCAAAATTATTCACGTAATTGCTATCTAACATTAATTTAATAATAAATAAAATATATGTTCAAGATTTACCATATGAAATTAAATTAAAAATTTTTGAAATAAATGTTAGGTACAATAATTTTCTATATGGACTTTTCGATAATATTCATAGTAAAAATAAGAATTTTTCTAATGAAAATTATGATAAAATTAATAATTATTGGCGTATTAAAGAAAATACTAAGCTTAATTCTCTGAAAGAAGCATTTTACATCGATATTCCATCATATAATTTCCTGAATAATTATTATAAAGAAATTTCTCAAGTTATTTCTGATGAAAATTGTTATATGAATATATTTAAAACGTTTGTTGATAATAATTCGGAAGTAATAAATTATTTATATCAGAAATATATACAACGTAAATATCATGATGAAAATATAGCAGCCATAATTTACGAAAAACATATAAAAGCCATATTATTTGAGTGTGCTCTTTATAATAAGACCAACTCTACAAAATTCGAAACATTATCCAAAGATATACAAAAACATATTAAGAAAATATCTACAACAATGTTTTTTAAGGATATGTATGAATATTATAAATATAATTATAACATTTATAATATTTACAAAAATAATCGAATTTATGAAATCAAAATTGATGAAGATAGTGAAAATAAAAAATATTAGATAAAAAACAAGCAAACAATTCACAAATAAATTCCGCAAATAATTACAAGAATATGAATCCTTGGAAAACACAATCTAAGTTTATGGAATATGCTAAACTTAATAATTGGACAGATGAAACTACACAAAATAATTGAGAAAATATAAAACCTGTATCATTCAATTTAAAGGCTAACAGAAAATATTATATGAATATAGTTGCCTAAAAATACGGTAATTATTGATTATTTTATTTCTAATAATTTTGTATGGTTATTTGTTGTTGAAGTTAATACTAGAAAATTATATGCTGTATTATCACCAGGATATAAATATCATAAGAACCGTTGGATAATTTCTAAAGATATTAAATCATATATGACTAAGGAAAACACTGTAGCATCATTAATTTCTTTAATGGATAACGGAATAAATATCCAAAATATTATCTGTGACAAAGAACCGGCATTTGGTCCAACATTTCAAACATGGTGTGCTATTAATAACATTGGTTTCAGACAATATATTGTTAATGATGTTAAAGCATTTGTTACCCAAGATGAAACTCGTAAAATTCATACTACGTTAGCAATTTTGGATAGGATATGTCGAACAATACGCACTATGAATTATAATATGGGTTATGCTACAGATTTTATGCCAGAACGTATAAATTATTTAGTTAATGAATACAACAATTCACCTAATGTAACATTCTCTAAATTTTCAAGAAACCAGTTTCACCAAATGATATGACAGGCAATATGGAATGTAAATATTGTTTGGAAATGGCTAAAGAAAACTTTGTAACGGCATTTATGCCTAAATATAATGCTGTTGGATATACCATAGAAGTTTATAATGAAGCAAACGCCATGGATAAACTTCAACCAAAAACGTTAGGATGATTTAAAGTTATAAGTAAAGATTGTAATTTGTTCGTTTGTAACTCTCTAAAGAATTCCAAAATTGTTAAAGTATCACGATGGATGTTAAAAATTATTTATTAATGTTTAAATATTTTTATTTATTATAAATGACGTTTAAATATGTTAATGGTGCTGTGAAAAATTTAAAAAATGTTAAACCCTTATAAATTATTGAAAGTTATAACCCAGAAATTATCATATTTAATAATCCTGAAGAATTTTCAATAATATTATAATTTACATGAAGAAGAATTTAACGAATTAATCAGATATAAATTAAATACAAAATATAAGATACCTGGTTACACAGTTACTAAGCCAAAAGATAAAGATGATAATATATCAGTGAAATTAATTACAGATTATTCTTTAAAGAAAAATAAGCGTGGCCAATGGCTGCAGCCCATCTATGATGGTCCTGGTGGTAATGCTGAAATTAATGAAAAAAAAATAATTACAATGGAAAATAATATTAATAAATTACAGGAAGAAATCAATGAAATAATTATTCAAATTAAGAAACTAATGAATGCGTTAAATATTACCATCTGCCAAAATTAACATTTAATATTAATTTTGAATCAAATAATTTTTATTTGCTGAATTTTTATTTGTATTATTTGCGAATTTAATTTTATTTAAAATATGAATATGAATGCCATGATTAGTTTAAAGCGTGAAGAATCAAAACAATCTCAAAATGTTAATGTTAAACCTGAAACCAATGTTTACGTTAACGCATCACAAGATAATACCGATGAACCCGTTACAGTTAAATATCGCGATATCCCTACGGAAGAAAACCCAGAAATTAAAATGTTGAAAAATGAAATCGAAGTTTTTAATTTAGTTATTCAGATGATGCATGATAATCCTATTTACATTAATAAATTAATTATTGCTGCCGATATAGTTTTGATGAAATTCATTAAGCTATTAACTGATGCTGATGATGTACAATTAGATGTTGAAGATATTGGTGAGGGATGTATAACAAAGAATAAATATCGTAAGGTTAACGCAATTTATGTTATTAACGGTGATAAAACATATAATTTAAAGTATGATTACCCAGAAGTTTCTAAACGTATGAAAGAAATCGGAATTCATATTAAGATAGTGTTCTAAGATAAAATATCCAGGGAAAAATATTAAAATTATTTTTGTGTATTTATTTAGATATATTCTCCGGTATTAACGTTTTACCCCGTCGCGTAAACTTTTCACAGTGAGTAATTTCACCGTTTTTATTCATTTTAAACCTTGTTCTGGTAGATAATAGATCAAAGTTTATTTCATGCCATTCGTATAAATATTCATATAATTTCTTAACACTACCATCGAAATGTTTATTGGCATAATCTACAATAGTTTCTTCGGGAATACCCTTACATCTAAAATGTTGTGAATGTTCACCATTATAATTTTCTAATTCATCATAGTAAATCTTTTTGCCGATAGAAATGTGATAAGTACAATAACAGTTAGGCAATTCATCAAAATCGTTATGAAATTGTCCCATATCTGTACCAATAAGTTCTCTGTTATGTAATTTCTTAAATCCTTCAGCTAATGTATTAATTAAATTATCTTGGATATGAATACTATCGGTATCTTGATAATAAATTGGTATGTTAAGATCTTCATCTAAACACATTACTTCATTCATTATACGTTTAGACATCGATAAAACACTTACGCCAAATACTGGATTATTAAATTGCGTATTTAATACTTTATTTAATTTAAAGCAAGTTATATCGGAATTTTCTATTTTATATGTTTCTTCAACTTGATGCTAATGTTAATATAAGTAATAATCTGCTTTGGAATTATCTACATAGGCATTTCTCGTTTTAATGGATTTCTGAATAGATTTACAGTAACTAGCATTCATAATAAATTTCAGAACTTCTTGTGTAGGATTTTTTCTTTTTTATATTGCCTACGTAAATCATAAATCTTATGAATAACATTACGAATGCGATGGGTTCTGTTACCCAACCAATAAATTTCACCAATTATTTTATATGAAATTTCTTGATATTTGACCAAATCTTCTAATGTAATTAGATCCACACGCATATTACAACATTCGTTCACATTATGATTTAATCCCATTTTATCTTTTGGGCCAATGGAATTGGACTGCGTTACACGCTTCACTATTAATGGAAAATGTCGGGATTTATTTACAGAGCAAATTTCGACATCCATTACAAAATAACTAATGTAATTATTGTCTGTAGGAATTGTATGATTTTCTTCATGTTGCTGTAAAATTATTCTGGAACCTTTCATAGTACTATTTTTCACACCATATTTCATTAAAATTCTTCCATCAAATCCTAAGTTGTGAAAATATACGATACTATTGTTTGGAATAAAATCCATAAATTGTTTATCGTAATCAAAACCAATAAATGTTATTGAAATTTTACCATCAATATTGCTTAAACATATCATAAATGGTATTTCGCAATTATCCTTCGTACATGTTCCAAAATCAGCATACCAATAGTTTATATCCTTGGGAATGTATTTTTTGGAATTTTGTTCGGACATTAATCTAAAATTTGTATCAGCAATTACATTGGGAATTTTACTTTTATTGTTTTCTGAACCATTTGCTGGTAATTCTTCTAATTTATATACGAAATTACCATTTAATAAATTTTCAAATGTTTGCTTAAATGATGCGTTATCGATTGGTTGTTATTTTTCTAATCCATTAACCTTATAATGTACCAAAATGTGTAAATCCAAAGATTGTGATGAAACTACACAGCAGAAGTCATAGCAATACGGGGAAGTAGGGCTCCTTGTGGCGTTGTGTAGTTGCTGACCATGATATTTCTGTTAATTTTACAATTTTCCCGCCAAATATTTTTGTTAACATATGTTCTTGCTTCGTATATAATATGTGTATATATTTTGAAAATAAATTACTGAATTAAAATAGCTCCAGGTCTCTATTTCAATGAAAAAAAATGCAACAAAAGTATTTATGATTAAAAAAATTAAATAATCTTTTGTTAAAAAGGGTGAGATAAAGCTGAATGCGATGATGATGATATGATGACTTATCACCTGCATATGTATCCTATTAAATATCAATACCCAATCTGTTCATTTTTAATAATCCTGATTTTATCTCTTTATTATTCACTTGATTTGTCCATTTTCAACGCAGACAAATCAGTGTCTACTAAATGTTGGACTTACAGGATAAAAATGTGTTGCGTTTTATTCGCAAAATATTTAATCTTAATTTGCAATCCTTACTTTTCATCCACACAGCATGCAAACAAAATGAGTAATGATAATCCGTCAGTTAGCATCAAAATAAATCAAGATATTTTTTTGATATAATATTGAATAATATATTTTTCATGCTTTATATATCCACAGCATTTTAGATGGGAAAATTTTTCATTTGCCACCAAAATTAGACCTTAAATATTCATACTGGTGGAGAAAAATCGAAATGTTTGAGTAGGCGTGGAAAATTCAGTGACGCCTTAAATAATTTCTTGGTTTTTATACCGTGAATAATATTAAGATATTTTACAACAGATTTATAATTATAAATAACACCATTATATCCAAGATTTTTAATAGTTGTTTATATTTGGAAAAATTATAATTAAAATTATTTTTCGGACGTTTTTCTATGTGATAAGCATATAAAATTTTAATAATTTGTTCAACAGTAATTCCGGACATCTTTTAATAAAAACAAAAAAATAAAAATTTTTATAAAAACCTCAAATTTTCCAAATTTTTTTTGTCAGATTAAATATATGTAAATTTATACGTGACAAAATTTTAAGGCACTCTGAGAAAAATGATCAGCACAAGGTCCTGAATCGTTTCATGCCACGTTTGTGCGCGAAAATTAGGAAAACCACTGCCCACAATAACCCCAGGCAATTGATTCAACGAATAAATATTAACACTAGAAATGTTCTGAGTACTCCATTATTTATTAGAGAAAAAGATATATAAATTTTTTCATAATATATAAAAAATATTTTTTATTTTACAAATTTATAGGAAACTATTAATAAATCCCTACCATAAGAATTTAGATTATTAATTAAACAATATATTTTAATAACAAATTATAAGAATTTATTAAGATTTCGATATAAATTATAGGAAACTTGTTTATTTTATATATATTAGGGAAATTATGATTATGGATATTCTCAGATTGCTGATTTTTAAGGGTTAGCCAAATTTATGGCTTACCCCGAAAAATCACAATCTGTATACTACTTTTTTTCGCGAAAAATCAACATGATTGCAAGGAATTTGGAAATTGGAAAATTTGAAAAGGCTTTTCGATTGCAATCTAAATCGTGCCATTCATCATCATATGGAAAGGAATTTTGACATATAGACAGCACTCTATCTCAAACAAATTTCATGCTATCAAATATCTCTTTCAAAATGATTTTGTTATCTGAGAACATATTTTCATTTTTGCCAATAAAATTATGATCCATTGCATCCATATTTATCTATCTCAATGAATTCCAATATCTTCAATATTTTGCAGAAATTGGATCTTTTAATCTAGTTATGTTTCATGATATTAATCAGTACATTTAATAATAATGTTGTCCAATATAGGCGGTTCATAATTTCATCAAAATTCATATTCTAAATTTATTGTGTTTTAAATTTATAAACTAACCAATTTCGTTTTACAACGGTATTGTCATCCAATAGAAAGATGCTCTACACTATAGAAAACACAAAATCAAATTCGATATTTTGAAGAAATATTTATTTTGAAATAGAAGCTTTAAACTTACCCAGTTAGCACAGACAACAAATGGATTATGTATTATAAACATACATGACATGGAATTGATTATCTTCATACTGGTTTGAAAATATGATTGATGCATAAATGTTTATGAGCTGGGAATGAAGATATATGATAAGTGGAACTTTTGATTTATAGTGATGATCGAATAAAGTTTTATATTGCAGTATTTATCAATTTTATAATTTTGACAAAAGTGGCAATTTATAAAAATGATGGTTTAAATCATAATTATCTTAATCGAAATTGACAATATCTGTAGTACTAACATCAAACGATGTTCCAAGAGGATCAGAAACGTATGAAATTGCAACTAATGTGACAATAATTGAAAGTGATTGTTTTTTAAATTCGTGTAAGGATACACTAAGAAATTTCACATTCCAAAGTGATCCGCAATTAATCGAAGTAGGTTTACGAGCATTTCAAGGTTGCACCAAATTAGAGTTAATTGATTTAACTCCATGCATACAACTTAGAACCATAGGTGTTTCTGCATTTTCTGGATGTGAAAATGTCCAAAGTATTAATTTGCCCAATGGAGTTAAATTAATATCATCATATGCTTTTCGAAGCTTAAATTTAATAACAATCATTCATTTGCCATCCACTGTCACATACATAAATAGCATGGCTTTTTTTAATTGCACGAATTTATCAGTTTTTGATATACCAAGTGATTCTCAATTAAAGACAATTAGCTACAGAGTATTTGAAGAAACAAAGGTTGCTGAACTAAATATTGCAAACTCACTTGAATCAATTCAAAATGTTGGTGTTCCAGTGAATCTGATTATTGATTCAAATCATCCTAACTTTTATAAAGAGGATGGATTATTATATGGTAGAAATGATAACGTTGTTTACTTATATGAAAAATCTTTTTCCGCTAAATCGTTGAAAGTGAAAAATAACATTCAAACAATCGAAATTTGTTGTTTTTATAATTGTCAGATATTGGAATCAATTGAATTCCCAGAGGCTGTAACCACAATTGGGTTTAATGCTTTCTTTAAATGTTCATCATTAAACAAAATAATGTTCCCAACATTTTTGAAATATATTGGAATTCATGCTTTCATGGAATGCCATAGTTTGGATTTCATTTACATTAATAATATAGAGTTCATTGATAATTTTGTTTTTGATAGCTGTACAAATCTAATCTCTATTAATGTTTATAATGTTTCAAAAATAAATCATATGGCTTTTTATTCTATTCCAAATCTTCAAATTATAAACATAACAAGTTTAGGTCAAATCAAAGGATACCTTAACTCAAGCTATATACTAGCCTTTTGTCCTAAATTAAAAACAATTGTAGATTTTAAATCAGAAAATTATTCAGCTTTCAACAATATTCTATTTGACATTAAGAATAATGCAGTGATAAGATATGCTCCACAAAGTCCACCCACTGAACTTGAACTGAATTGCACTACAATATGTCAAAATGCATTTGCAAATATAGCATATCTTCAGCGAATCACACTAAAAAGCATAAAAGCAATTTTCAGAAATGCATTTTATAAGTGTGGAAATTCATTTTCAATCACAATTCCAGAAAGTTTAGAATCAATCGATTCTAAAGCGTTCCAATGCAGCCCAAAAATTTATTTTTGTATTGCCAATAATAATCAAACAATAAAAGATATGATTTTAGCATCGGGAGTTTCAGAATCTCAATTTAATTGTCCTGATGATATAAAGAAAAACACAGCGCCACAAAGTTTTATCAAATTATCTTTATTACCGAGTATATTCTTAATCAGTTAACTTTGTGTTTACTAATTTAATATATAGTGTTTTCGGGAAGGAAGAGATTATCATGTGCAGATTCTTCTGCTTCTCACTCCAAAAATCAATACCTCACTCCAGTGTAACTGTTTCCAAATACTCAAAATATTCTATGAGGTATTGATTTTCGTTGCATTTTTTAAAAAAACTAAATGTTCAAAATTCTCGAAAAAAATATTTTTCTGACCAATCGTTTTTGCTTGAATTATAATACGTACAAGACATTGGGAACTAAATTATCATAAACCATATTAAAGATAGCCGCTTTATTTTAAATTCGAGAAAATAAAGCAGGGGGTGATCCCAAACGGTTACATTAGTCCCTTAAATGCAATCTATCAAAATGTTTGTTTTGAAATGATGTGCTTTAGTAATATTAATAAGATAAAACTCATTTGCATAACTTACAAAAGATTAACATTAAGTAATTGGACTCAAAACACAATTATTAAAATTTTGAAAGTTTGAATTTTCCAATATTTTAAGCGTTAACATTGATAAAACCATAGAGCACAAAGTGTAGATTACAGATTTCAATAGCAAATGAACCAAACACAACATTTTGTTCATGAATTTAAAAGGACACAAGAAATTTAACTTTGTAAACTTCACAATTCCATCGTAAACTTAACAATGTTCTATGTAAACTAAAGGGGAAAGGTCATTTTTAAATTCTATTCAAAATTTGAAATTCTTTCAAAATTGAATTGAAAACTATTTTTAAAATGATGACATTCGAATTTCGTCACTTTTTTGAAAATAATTAAAATTAAACTTTTACTAAAATACAAAAGAATATATCTTAGATGTAACATAGGATATCTATTTTTCCTAAAAAGAAGTGCTGTAAATGAAGATAGATTGCATTTTCGGAATATGGAATCTTTTAGAGGACCAGCACTATAGGAATGGGGTATACTGTCTCAATGGGCGTGCCAGGAGGTCATGATATCGAATTTTGTGTTTGATTTGCGGAAGGAACGATGAGCCTTGGCCCAATAAAATGGTTTTTGAATAGTTTACACAAGAAAACAGTTTGTAAATTATCGCGATTTATTATATATCTCGCTAGATTGCTTTCGACCAAATGTTATAGCATTCAATTTTGAACAACATTTCAAATTTTGAAGAGAAAAGAACTTCGAAAATGAGCAAAAAAGAGGAAAGCGAATCATCCTACGAATACGAGGAAGAAGAGGAAGAGATAAAAGAGGAACCAGAACATCCCAAACACAAACAGAACTTTGATTTCGCTGTTTTCGAGGAAATGATTAAAGATAACAAAATTGCTGAGGCAACTGATAGTTTAATCAATACAATTGGAGACAACCCCTCATACTTAGAGTCAGCGCTCGGCAAAATCATCAACATGATACTTAAAACATCCTATAAAACAAGAACACCATATTACATTGCTTTTAAAGAGTTAATTCGCAAATTCAAAGGAAAAACACGCGCATTCGATATCTACAGAGCTATCAGAAAGCGCTGTCAGTTCACACAACACGTTGATCTTAAAATTCAAAGAAATTCATGCCTCGTTACATGCATTTCTTGCATCTCCAGAGCAGGTTTGTTCAAGGAGAACAAGGAAGAATGCTTAAAAGAAATGAAACAAGTTTATAGAATAACAACGCAAGCGCCACCAATAAGACTGCTCGGTTTCGAGATCATTTTGGATATGATTAAGTCGAACGGTTTCACTGAAGAAGAATTCAAGACAAGCATTAATCCGATTTTCCACGGAAAATATGATCCAGAAGAACCAAACAACATCGACTTGCTTTACTTCCACACTGCGCTGTACAAGATGTTCCCGAACGCAGAGTTCATCGAAGACATCAAAAACATCGCTAAATTCGAAACACTGAAGAAGTACAGCAAAGTCCTTCAAGGATCAGCGAAAATCAGAAACTTGCACCCTATATGGGAACTAATCTGCTCATTCGACGCTAAATCTCTATTCGAGTCTGCATGTCAGCTGTGGATTGAAGGCGGCGATGACGTCAACTCTCCAAAGCAGATCCTCTCTCACGCATTTGCTGCATGGATCCCGCACGCAACTAACGGTGAGATTGTTCAGCTTCTTCAGAACAAGACAGTGTTTTTGGCAGCAGCAAACGCGAGCCGCGGACAGGAGTTCAGAGACATTCTTTCAAAGAAGCTTCGAACAATCGAAGAAGACAAAGTTGAGATCGCCATCTCTCTGTTGAACATCTCAGAGCAGTCTAATTACATCATGAAGGAGAGACATCAGATCTTGTCATACATGGACGACGAGCAGACGAAGACAATCTTCGATCGTGTCAAGGATTCAATTTCATTCAACTCGTTCACCGATTTGCTGAATGCGCAGAAGAACAGGAAGCAGGGCAAAGACGATTCATTGATTGCTAAGATATTCGACAGCGCTTGCTCTAAGTGCACAGAAGACTCACACCGCAAGATATTGTCGAAGTTCTACACATCCGTTTCGTCATACAAGGCGCCGTCTGGATCAGACTTCTTGTCCGTCCTGACAGGAAGCAACTTCACACAGTCGAGCGAAATCAAAGACATGAAGAACTTGATCAGCTCGACGAACCACATGATTGACAACATCGAGAAGATCCACGCGAAGATGAACATGAAAATTGACACAAAAATTGGCCGCTGCACGAACTTGAACGACTTTGTGTCACTGATGCGAGATTTGTACAACACAGATCTCCCACACTTGAGGAGAATCGCATCAACAAAAGTTGAAGAAGGAATCCAATTCTTGCGTAAGGAAGACAGCGACCTCGTTAAGATGTATCCATACATTATTCCTAAGGCGTTAGAGAAGAAGGAGCTGGGTGAGGCAGCGTTGATCTATGCTTTGTCGAACTTCAAAGAACTCCCAGACAGAGTCAAAGAGTCATTGATCAACCTTCCAGAGATCAAGCTTCCTATCTCAGCAGACGAAGCATCTGATTTATTGCAGAACATGCTTCGCAACAAGGAGCAAGGCGCATTCTCAGAGCGCGCGATCAATGCGATCATCGATATGGCTAATGCAGACACAAAGATCAAGTGCGCCGCAACACGCGCAGCAGAAATCATCAACGAGAACGGACAGGCATTCGGCGCAACAGGAATTGCGAGAATCATCGACACAACAGAAGGCGCATCAGACGCCGTTTTGAAGGCAGTCGAAGATAACGTCGCGAAGGCTCAGATGGGCAACAACAACGTCGTCAAGCGTGTTCATGAGTGGGTTTACAACTCTATCGGAAAGTCAAGCGACGATGATGTCCGACGTGTTGCCGTTTTGTTCGCTAAGAGGAACTACCCGTCGACACCCGATGGCAACAAGAGACTCGAGATCAACATGAGCTGGGTCTATAAGATCGCGAAGCACCTTTCTGTCCAAGGCGATCCATCGCTGTACGAACCTCTCTTGAATATTGTTAAGGATCGCAAATCTAAGCGCGCCAAGAAGTTCATCTTGCACCTCACCGGAAAGACTGCAGAGGCTCCAAAGGAAGAATCAGCATCCGATGACGAAAAGGAAGAATGATTTTTAATTTATATATGTTGCAAAATCAAAATATAGAATAGATTATTTTTAATTCAATAAAGTTTATCAATAAGCTTGTGATGACAAATTCTTTTACAATTTTACATTCTCATGCATAACCATGAATTATAATTTTCCATTAACATTCGTGTATGAACTTTGTAAATTCGATTTTAAGGGGCGACTTTAATGAGTTGTAAATTATTCAAAATATAATTTCAACTATGTTCACTTGACGAAGTTATAATATTAATAAATAGCTATCACATCATATTTATTACATTATTACCGTTGAGGATTTTTAAAAAAAGCTCTGCATTCATTATTTACAGCTGTTATTTTTCATGTCTGGCGCCCCTTAATATTGTATGAATTATGGTGATCATATTACTAAAATGCTAGAATAAATATATTAATATGAGATTGTTAATCACTTTATTGTTACATTAGTCAATCTCATTTGTTTACCCTTTTGATGCATTATTTTGATAAAAATAGGAATGGATTTGTTTGTGGTCAACAATGTTTTGGTTCATTGTTGACTGAAAATAAAAGAAATTGTTATGATTATGTTTTCATCAATTTAGTAAAATATTATTAGTACATTTTTAGAAATATAAAATGTCAATTATATGAACAATGCATAGAGATCTTATATCAAGTCAGGGATACTCCGATAGTTTATATAATTCAACGTCATCGCCAACGTGTCACTTGAGAAGACATTGTCAACATTGTAGAGCTCACGGACATCGTTGTGAGCATAACAATCGTTCAGAATCCACTGAATCATCAACAAGTTCCAGTTCTCCATATACAAACACGCAAAGGCATATCTCTGATTCATCAGATTCAGAATCCGATTCCTCTTCGGATTAACCACTGTTATATTAAAATATTGATATTATATTTAATTAGAGATGAAATGAGATTGAATGATGCAATATAACAATGATTTACAAAGGATATTTAATGTTCATATTTAGCAATAATACTGTTATGATATTAGTTTTCCATTCTTTTGCTTGTTTTCGTGAAAATAGTTACTTTTCCTGCGAAAACCTACAAAAGGACGGGAAAAATTTGTATCATTTTTTCTCCTCTGGGACAGGTGGCTTAAGGCGAGGCAGTAAGGGTTTCCTCTGGCTGCCTCTAACTCCTATTTTTGAAGGCATTCTTTATGCATGGCCCCATTAAAAATAAATATTTAAAAAACAATGCTTTACAAGACGTAAAAATTCTATTTTTTGATCAAGAAGAGCCCATCTGCACTTGCTACGGAACTTGCGACAAGGAATTAGTTGATCAATCAAAAAGATAGCAGAATCAATGAAGTCTAATCCGTTCTTAAGTTTGCAAGATCAGAACTCGAAGCACGCAAAAAAGTTGTGAACCTCAATTAAAGATGAATAATATAGACTTTTTCAATATTCAATTATAGGCCAACATTACTGCATTAAACATAAATTCATGTGATTTACTATAAATATCCGACCACTCAGTTTTTGTTGCCCTGGGATACATTTTCGGGATGCATCCCGATGCATCGGGATTTGACACTTTTCGAGCAGAATATTTACAAATTACTTGTCAAAATTAAGTTACATTAATTTTGCAGAAGTTCAGGCTATTCTGTAGGCCAAATCTTTAAAATCAAGTTAATTATTGTATTTAAAACTTGTCTATCTAATTTCATAATTTATGTTACATTTTCCGGATTTGTAAATTATTCCCTATCCCATCACAAAATTCGAGAGATCAGACACACTAAATTTACATGTCAAAAACAAGCATTTTACATAAAGATAAATGAACAATGCATAATTAAGGTTCATCTAATATGCTTTATAATGCACATTTTATTTTTCCAATCTCATTATTTGTCATATTGCAAAAATAAAAATTAAAAAATTCCCGTTTTTCAGGTTCGGGATATGGGATGTATTAGTTTTTGGATCTCCAATACTTTGGGAAAAAGTCGTATCTTTGAAATCTTGGCGAACTTTGATTGCTTTTGAACAGCCTGAGGCGATGATGCCGCTGCGCCAGCGCCGAAGGCCTGATTTTTTTTTTTTTTTTTTTTTTTTTTTTTGTTATTTTGAGTGTCCACGAAACACCCAAAATTTGTCACTTTTCCAAAGCGTATTGAAAATGGAATCAATAAAGGCATTTTTTGGAGCTTTAAATAATATACACACTATTTCATATTGTATAAAATTATATTACCAATAAAAAGAATCAAATATCTTGGCAATTGTATATTCAAAAAAATAATTAAGGCCTAACAATTGTTTATTTGGAATTATTTTTCTTTTCAACATCAGATCTCTTGGGCTTGACAGCAGAAATATATCATTGTAATGATAAAAAAAATAAAAATAAACATGTTTTTAATAAATAAAAGTATAAGAGTTGTTTATTAATACAGTAAAAGTTACAAATTTCGAAATTGTGAAAGAATTATTAAATTATTAATTTTAAATTCAAAAGCATCCGCAATGAGGACTAGTAAATAAGCAACGCAATATCTCACTTACAACTAAGTGTTAATAAAAGTTCACACATGTTTCGAGAAATTCCAATAAGAGCTGAATAAGAATCGAATCTCATTACGGCATTAAAGATCGTAGCCAGTAGCAATGAAATTGAATCGTTATATTAAAAGCAAAATGTCAATAACTTGATCACAAATGGAGCAAAATCAAATTTTATAAAAATTTTCAACGGAAATTCATAAAAAAATGGAAGAAGTTTATGTGAACGACAGATACAAATCTCTACAGCGGTCAGTCGTTATGTCGTTCAATGGGATGCTCACGGACGGACTTGCAAAGCAATTACAGAAGCATCCAACTTCTTATCACTTTGCTGCGAGAAGATTAACGGAAGTTCTCGATGACTATGTCACTAAAGACCGCGAAGAGTTCATACAGAAAGTCTTGGAAGATATTAACGAGCTTGTCACTCGAAAAGACAGAATTGCAGATAAATTAACGCGAACTGTTGAAAATATAAAGACAGAATCCACGAAAACAGCAGAAATAAACAAAAATCTGGAGAGTAAGAAGCAAGAATTGTCTTCAAAACTCGAAAAACTGTCAATTGAAAAACAAGATATCGAAACCACTTTAAATACGACACTAAACATCACTGAAAACAGATGTAGTAGATCACTGAAAGGTATTAACGAGGTTTATAGTCAAATAACTCAACTTAAAGGAGACTTTAATTCATTACGAAGATTTGTTTCAAATAAACAGAGAGAATGTCGTAAAATGATAGACAGTGCAAGCAGAACTGTGCAGCAGCAGGTTGATGAGATCACATACAAAGAAACAGTACCAAACGAATTTGATCCAGAAATAAATCAGGAAAAGAATGAAATAAGTCAGATTACACGACAGAACAACAGACTAAAAAGCGTGTTGGAAGGCCTTTATCAAAATTATTCATCAATATTGCAATCAGATTCAAATTCAGCACAATTGAAAGAAGATTTCTCGAATTTAAGTGATAATTTACATAACTACATACAAAGGCAGCAAGAATCTGTTGTCAAAAAGCACTTTGCTGCTGCAAAATCTCAACTTAAGAATGTCAGCATGGATTCTCAGAGTTTTGCATCTTCAGTCGCAGAACTTTACAGACAGAAACTTATTGCGAAAGAGAGGGAATTCGATGAAGTCATTAGAGCAGCGAGATTAAGGAGATCTGAACTAAAAGCTTCATTGAAAGCGGCTTCTGCACAATTAGAACAAATGAAACTACATACAGAGCAAGAAGACTTGCTTATAAGCGAAATGCAGCAGAGAAGAAGCAGAATTGAATCATCAAAGTCCGCTTTGGACCAGGCGTTCTCAAAACTTGGGTTATAACTCTGTTACTTGTGTTTATTATAAATATATTATTTTTGTTGTTTATTATGAAAATACTTCCATACCGAAATTTCATTCACTTACCAACAATATTTACTTCAAATACATTATTTCTACAACCTTTTGAACATATTCTCCAAACGATGATCAATCAAATCAAAACAAAAAATATTTTATGAAAAATATAGTGCCCGCAAAATCTAAAGTCCACCCAATTGTGTAGTTTACAAGGTTGAAGCCCCTAACCTTCCATGAAAAATCACGCCTGTAATAAACATAGTGTGTGATACCAAAAAAATATTTAGGGGGAGTAACTCTGCCCCTAAATAAATAAATTGTATAGCCAAAATGGAGCTATATCATCAATGTGGTATTCATGTCTAAGTTACATCAGATTGGTGTGCAGCTATCGTCGCGGAGATTTGGCTGCCAGACCTAATTCGTTCATGTGTTAGCTTAGTTTTCGAGCCTTGTGAGAGTTTGGAATGAAGGGGTGATAAAGGGTCTGATTCATGTATTATCCCTTTTAATAGCAAAATTGAACGGTGTGCAGCGATCGTCGCATTTTTTTGGTGTGCGACATAACTTTATGCACATTCAAAAATTGAATTATGTCTACGTTTTGGTCTTACACAAAGAAAAATTTCTTAATCTGAGTTAATGTGACATATGTATACTATGCATAAAATGAATCATAATGGCCGACTTAAAATCTATAAATAACATGTAAAAATCTCAGGAAATACAAAAATTGCACAAAAAATTGATTTTTTAAATGATAACACAGGTTTCTTTATCTTGCACACACATAACTGCTCTTTCGACATGCGTAGTTTCTTCTTTGAATGAGTAGAAAGATTGCAAGGCTAAAATACTCTATAATGGACTAGAAAAATCTTTATATTTATAATGTGAGAATTCTGAAAAAACGAAAATTGATGCAAGAAAAAATACACACCTCAAAAATTAAATAAAGCAAAATGGACAAAATTGCAGGTTTTAGTTATTGTCGACACAACAAGACGGGAGAGAATCGTCTCTATTCAAGCTAGAGTCTGATCTGTAGGCGTCCTCTCTCACAAAACAACGAAAATTGAGAAGATATGGAATAATTAAATCTCGATTCTTCGTAAGAAAACTTCCTTATTACGTCATGAAGCTGAGCCTTGCAATTTTCCCCTCCCCATCTCGAAGATGGAGAGATATTCGAGGAAAAAGCCAGATTCCTAACAGACAATGACACAAAAAACGTGTTGTGATTGCTCAGCTTGATACAGAGTAGCATTCAAGCAACTTAAAGCTAATGAATCTCGTGATCCATCAGAATCTCAATGAATATTACCTTTTGATTCATTAGAGATGTACTACAGATTCATCAGCCTCTGATTGCGTGCACTTTATGCTCCCAGAAGAGGCGATTTATATTGCCTCTTAATATCTTGCCATAAGAATGGCTGTGCACGAAGGACCTAAGGTTGATGCACAGCACTCAGTTACAGCACCTACCAGCTCGTGTGATTTTTCGACATATGATATTTTTTTGGGCGAAAATACAGCCCAATTCCATGCCATTTTGGCATGGGTGCTATACCATTAAACACTCTTTATACTCGCGAGGCCTTGGGTTAACACAATGCCTCCTTCCCACGGAGACTTGAAGCGTAAGGCACCGATCACGTTTTGAAGGATGCAAAACTTTTTTTGAAGTTTACATTGAGCAAAAGTATGAAGAAAAAATAATAAAGAAGTTTTGGTTTACAAAGGTCTCAAAATTGACAACAAGTGGGGATTAGTTTTTGGCGGGCGCTATATCAAATACAATTGATTAATTTTCGAATAAATTTGTTACATATAATATTCCTTCGAACGAAAAGTGACACTTTACATGTCATATTTGATTGATGAATCTGACATATAATAAAAGGGAGTGACTCCAAAAGTGACTTCATGAAAAAATAATTGCGACTAACTTAAAGACAGCATGAGGATGGGTCCCCATGGTATCTTTGAGATAGTCTCAGATAGTTTTTGCTACTCCAGGACGAAATCGGAATTTCAATAATTTAGCCGATTTCGTCCTGGACGAGTTTGTAGGCATTCTTTGCACCAAATCAGACCTGATGTTAGCATTTCAGGTGTGTTCTGGTGCAAAGTTTGAATATTTGTATCAATTTTTAAAAGCTGTCTGTAAAGTGAGGAGATGATATGCATTTAAAGCATGCGTGTTTTCAGTTATATTTATCATATTAAATTTTCTTACAAAGCAATTTTGAAAGCGATATTTGAAATAAAAATATATTGAATATATATGAATTATAACCAACTATATGTCATTTTCATTAACCAAGGTCATCATTTATGCGATTTTAATAGGATATTAATTTTTTTGCAATTACTTTAAAAAAATAAAGTTTGTAGGCATCCTTTGCTCCAGAACACATCTGAAATGCTAACATCAGGTTTGATTTGGTGCAAAAAATGCCTACAAACTCGTCCAGGACGAAATCGGCTAAATTATTGAAATTCCAATTTCGTCCTGGAGTAGCAAAAACTAGCTGCGACCATGGGGACCCATCCTCATGCTGTCTTTGAGACAGTCGCAGTCTCTCTTGACTTTGCTCTTGTAGGAAAAGGGCAAAATCATATTTATCACTTTTTATGATTGAGACCCTACCCCTCTAATTTTAAAACCTCACTTTACATGCCAAATCTAACATGTAAAGTGTCACTTTTCGGTTTACGGATTATTATACGCTATAAATTTTCAAATAAATTTGAAGTATTTATAAAATAGAAACGTTTTGATTATATTGATTTTTAACTATTAAGCAAATTATGTAAAATTACAGAAATTTAATAGTCAAAAAGTTTTACTGAATTCAGAATTGCCACATCATGTAGATACAAAATTCATCATAAAATACAAATTTGAAAAAAATTGATCGTAAAAAAAATTTCTAAAAAACGCAAGCAATCGGATCGACTGAAACTTTGACAGGCCACAAAACTGGCTATTGGCGGTCCATCAAAACATTGCTTAGGAAGATATGGCTTACGAAAATACGACATTTTGCAGCAATTATCGAAATATTGGGCGCATTTTTCATTTTTAATCTTATTTGGCCTGTTCATCATTGGGGAAGAGTTAAATACCCAGGAGAACTGATGCCTAACATAACAGACGTTCAAATTCCCGATCCAGAGTTATTAATGTTCTTAGGTTCGCTTGTGAATCCTTCTATTGTTATAATGCCAGACAACAACAACACACATACGCTGATTGATCCGATTTTGGATCTCATTGAGAAAAATATTTCAATCAAAAAATTGTGGGTAAATGATACTGAGACAATGTTCGATTTCATTTATTCAGTCAATTCGAATGGTGTTGGAATACTTTGGAACAACTCAATGGACGAAGATTGTTGGGTTAATCCAGATATCATTGTTTATCACCAATCATTTGGTCCGACACCAAGCAGAGGCCTCGCTGGCTTCTTTAGAGCAGCAATTGCAAATTATACGAAAAATTTCTCATTAAAGTTATTAAAATTGCAGCAGCAACAATATGCGACACCAAGACGTGTAGAAATCTTCGATGCTCGCTTCCTTGTTGGATATTTCGCATTAATGCCAATCATGTTCGCAACAATGGACGATTTACAAATTATTCTTGACGAAAAGGACAACAAAGTCGCATCTCTTCTATTCTTGATGGGGTGCCCAGAGTCAGCTTATTGGCTCGTGTTATATCTCACATCGTTCATTCAAAGTCTCGGACCACACATTTTCATGGGAGCTCTTTGGTGTTACGTTTATATGCTCACTGGAACGTCTTTCTCTGTGTTCATGGTGACATCGTTGTTGTTCATGAGCGCACACATTTTCTTCCAAATGTTTTGCGCCACTTTCATGAAACATTCAAAGAATGGACGCGCGTTTATGGTCACAACATGTGTTTTCATTTATTTCACATCTTTGTTACACATGAATCTCACTTTGAACGAAAATCTTTCAAGCACACTGCTTAAAAATCTCGTCCAAATCGTTCCTTTCTCTTCTTATCTTCTTTTGATAATGACAATGTACACTCAGTGCAGAGAATCGCTCACTCCAATCACATGGTCGACAATGAACACAAACGAGTTATTTGATTGCTGGTGGGCTGTTATATGGCTCATTGCTGATAATGTTATTTATTTCCTTTTGTTTGTCATCTTCAACGCAATACTTCCGCGTGCATATGGAACGCCGCCAATTCCTCTTTCTCAGATATTCTCACTTAAGGCTTGGAAGCGTCTCTTCTCAAAGAGAACAACACTCACACAATCTCTCCTTCAAAACGAAAATGCAAATGAGGCAATCAAAGTTGAGAATCTCTCCAAGGTCTATAATGGTTTCGTCAAAGTTAACGCTCTCAAGCAAGTCAACTTCAGTATTAATACAGGCGAAGTTATTGTCATTATCGGTCCAAATGGTTCAGGAAAGAGCACATTGATGAACACGCTGAGTGGATTTATCAAGCCATCAAGTGGAACATTGAGATTATTCGGTGCTGAACCAACGACTAACTTCAGAGATATTCAAGACGTCTTAGGCATATGTTTCCAGGAGAATGTGTTACTTGAAAAATTAACAGTTAGAGAGCACTTCGAGATGTTTGGTGCATTTAGAGGAATCTCAGTCCAAGAAGTTGAAGAAGCAATCTCATTCTTCAGCAGTACATTGCAGCTCGATCATTCTCTCAATACACGCTCAGGAGACTTGAGTGGCGGCCAGAAGAGAAAGCTCTGTATTGCAATAACACTTCTTGGATCTCCTCCAATTGTCATCATGGACGAACCAACAGCAGGTGTCGATATTCAGGCTCGTCAACTTATTTGGAAGACAATTTCTTCCTTAACGAATACAACAACTATTGTAACATCACACGCTCTTGAAGAGGCTGAAGCTGTTTCCAGTCGCTTGTTCATTGTTGCTGGTGGTGAGATTGCTTTCATGGGAACTTCCACAGAGATGAGGAAGCAATATCAATGCGGATATCTTCTCAAAGTTGATTCTGAAGATAAAACAGCGGTAAATCGTGTTCTTGAAATTGTTAAGCGTTATGTTGATGATGCACGCCTTGGCGATGACAAGAGCAACACCATTATGATGTCTGTTTCTAGCGCAATTCCTTCAATGCTGAAGGAACTTCGTGAAAAGAAAGAATCATTAAATGTTCGCAGTTTCTCATTTTCTGTTGAACAGCTTGAAGACGTGCTCATGCGCCTTATCCAAAGTGGTGAAGCAGCGGTCAATACAGCACAACATTAAGATAATTGTATTGTTTCATAAAGCAATTTTCTTTCATCAATGCATAATAATTTTCAATAATTATGCATTCAGATTTGAAAAAAAAAACATCAACTATGAAAACATATTCTAATGTTTCAATGAAGATCTGCGTTGATCATTGATCATATTTTTGAAATTTATTTTATTGAAAATCAGATCAAAACAATGGAATGTATAATATTAAGAAGTGAATGTGTTGAGAATAGCCCATATTACAATGCTTTTTGGGATATTTTTGAAAATCATTTTTGAATTCAGATGAAATTCGAATGACAACGAAGAATGTACTGAATGTGAGTCCCGTTTATTTGTAAAATGAAGTCGGTTTCTTTAAGCAAATTGGCAATAATTGCAAACTTTTTCGGAACCAGATGAATTCATTATTTTTTAGAATTCAAGCAAAAAAGCTTATATAGGATACTCAGCAGTGCAAATAATAACAAAATAACAAACTAAAGTAATATGTTATCGCACATCTAATTGTTGATCAAATATAGTTTTTGATTATTAGCCTTCAGAAAGATATATATAATGTATACAGCCTACATTATATGAATCCAAATCCCATAACCAAAAATAAAGTTCTTATTATAAGATTATCAGAAATATCAAAACAAGAGCTTGTTAAGGATAGAATAAAATATTTATAAATTCAAACAAACAACACATGGTTCAAACTAATATAGAGTCATTACTGCAACGATGGACTTTGATTTTTGTTGGTTTCATGAAGAGATCACCATTCGATTATCTCCTCTTCTGAATCTGGGGCTTAATTATCTTCAAGAGAGAGTCATTCTTTACAATCTTTGGAATGTGAGTGTTAATATCCTTGAAATACTGGAAAGCGAGTAAATCGGAAGTCCTAACTCTTCTCTCCGGGTTCTTCTCGAGGCAGTGCTTAATCATGTTCTTCAAGTAAATGTTGGAAATCACTGAATCATCGTAGAGCCCGTTAATAACGTGCTGAGACAGTGTATTTTTGTCCTTTCCATAGAATGGGTAGATGTTTGTGGACAAGTAGTATATCAAAACGCCCAATGACCAAACATCGGCCTTAATTGGATCGAACATCTTTTTCTGGAAGATCTCCGGAGCCATGAACAGTGGGGTTCCCTTGCAGTTAGTGCATTTTTGCTCACCAATCATGGAAAGACCGAAGTCACCGATCTTAATTCTGCCGTAATGATCAACCATGAAATTAGAAGGCTTAATGTCACAATGGGCAACATTTCTGTCATGGCATACCTTGACAGCTAATATAACGTCGTATATTATCTTTCTTAACTCATCATAAGAAGTTATTTTATGGGATTTCAAGTATTTCTCAAGATCTGTTGGGCAATATTCCATTAAAAGGTACACACAGTCATCGAACTTGTAGTACTTATATAGCCTGACAATCCTTGGATCATCAATTCCCATCAGGCACCTTATTTCTCCTTCATGGAAGTTCTTTTGTGGAATCTTCTTCAGTGCGAAAAAGTCTCTGTAAAGCTTATGGTAGACATAGAAGATGACGCCATAGGAACCAGAGGCGATAACGTCCTGGCAAACAATACCTTCGTTCTCGAAGAACTCGATTTCGCCCTGATTCATTAAAAAATAAATGATGAGAGACAATTGAATTGATAAAACAATAATTTTGTGATTAGATAAGTCGCTGCAAATATAGCCTAGATCAATATTTTAGCAAAAGTTCTCTCAAAAAATGATGGGCCCACAATTTTTGAAAGAAATGTAAATCACTCATCTCAATCGTTTCTTGCGTATTTCGATTATATAATAAATGTAGACACGCGCTTTGTAACGTGCTTTTTCTATCGTCGCATTTTTTCGACGTCAAAGGGACTGGGACAAAATAGAACAACGTGCTTTTCTGACATGTAAATTATGTTTGACATATAGAGTCAGAATGTCAAATATAAAGGAAAGTGACGTGATTGCGCGGGAAAAATGGAAAAGTGTCAAT
>JALKBU010000738.1:0-26479 GCA_023091735.1 Trichomonas tenax | reverse complement strand
CTTGTATGATACTAATAACAATGAGAGAATTAAATTTACATGAATAAGCGTAATCATCATTATTTTGTGAAAATCATCAGTAAAATTTCAACGTTTTGTTGGATTTGATTGATGTTCTGTGTATGGATGTGCTAGAATTCGCCTGTATTTTGCGATTCTGTACTCAAATATGAGAAATTATTGTTTTTCGTGATTGAATAATTTTGGACCTAAAATTGTTAATGGTATGATAATATTTTTATTACAGAAGTGGATAGTGTATACAATTTATTTGGAGAACTTGATGTCAAAATTAATGATCATCGTATGAATTTTTGAGATATGAAGAAATTACGTAATTTATGAGCTGATTTTTTGAAGTTTATTGGTACTCATGTATTGCATGATATGCGTTAATTCATGCGGAAAAGCCTCAGCTAGCAGTTTACATATGAGTTTGGGGTAAACAGCGTTGAACCATCCATTAAAAAATGAATCTGACAATATGACATGTAAACACCCAAAAAGGCAGGGGAGTGGCTAAAGTATTGTGAAACTTGGTATTACAACATAACAAAAACAATATTGTAATGCACACGAAGAAATTGTTATCAATTTTGGGCAGTTAGCGAAGTTTATTGATGTTATTTTAGAGCATTGAAAGAATGCACATGGACCTATAGTTATGAGATTAGAGTCAGGATTGAAAATGGCACCGACAATCGAATCTTTAACTTGTTGGAAGCAATAATCAGAAATGGAGTTTCCATTTATCGTTTCGCATGACTACTTGATAACGATTGTTGGCGATGTGTCGCTGCAATATTTGAGTAATCTGTTGTTATCTTGATAAGTCTGAAATGTAACATAAAAATGCCACTTTTTATTGTCATTTGCAAAATAAATTATGTCAAATGACATATTTTTGTTAAAAATGGGTTGAGGAAATGCATTATATTTTCAACTTTGTTAGACTGAAAAAGTTGTAATATTAATAAATAGCTATTGCATCATTTTTACTATATTATCCTTGACTATCACTTTTCATGTTAGTCGTCCCTTAGAAATTTCCTCGGCAATATGGACTTTATGATATAGCAATAAATATATTAGTCAAATACATTTCTATAAGTCTCTAGACAATGTCATCTTCTGGGATCTGATGAAGAAAAATTGGAGTGTATTTTTAAAAAATGGAGAGTATTTGAATAGAAATTACAAAACAATTTATTCAGAATTAGCTTGGGCAACATAGCTTTCACTTCCTGTGTACTGTGGGAATCCTTGCATGGAGTTAGTAATATTAAGTGGAATCGGTTTAACTCTGTCGAGGAGCTTTGTGAAGTCGGTTTTAGCAACATCGCAGAGATGACGAACGAAACAAATCCACATATCTTCTGGGATCTCAGGAAGAACGTAATCTGGTTTCTGGAATGT
The DNA here is from genome assembly GCA_023091735.1 of Trichomonas tenax. NCBI lineage: Eukaryota > Parabasalia > Trichomonadida > Trichomonadidae > Trichomonas > Trichomonas tenax. The sequence continues at coordinate 25,063 of JALKBU010000738.1, read as the reverse complement.
GCTGATTGTGTCTGGGATAACATTCTTTCCGAAGTTTGTATAAATATCCCAGAGCTCGTTGAATAGCTGCGGGAATTCGATTCCGAGGTCTGAAGGTTGGAAGTTGGGGAAGAGCTCTTGAAGAACTGACGCCGCACAGATAGCAGATAGGGCAACTTCTGTTGTCTGGTCGAAGCAGTTCTCGCGTAATGACATAATTGACATAACGGATATTGTCGTGAAAAGCTGCTGCGTTGGTTTATCCCAGCTGCGAAGGATGATATCGATTTCGTCGACAAGGAATACCAAAGGATATCCTCCGTTGAGGCTTTCTTCGTTTGTTTCAACATCGAAGACGATTCTGTAAGGAAAACCATGAGAAAAGTTCATGAATTGCGCGATTTTGTCTGAAATAATGCTGAATTTTTGCGCGAGTTCATCGAAAGATTCGAATTTTGTGATTTCTTCTGTTGGAAGCGTGAATACGCAAGATGGAGTCTCAATTTCACCCCACGGAACCTGAACATTCTTCGTCGACTCCCAAACAGACGGATCGTCATAGCAAGCTCGTGGATAAAAGCAGAAATTCGAGAAATGCATCTTGATCGTTACGTAATCTGTGATATCGTTGCATGTGACGTAAGTAATACCGCCGAAACATGTTCCCACTTCAGTGATTTCCGAATTAACCGGGAAATAAGTGACAATACTCGGCCATCTCTTCAAAGCGCCGTTCTTCGAAAGAAGTCCGGTGTGCTGTGAACCAATTTGTATCGTCAGATTCAGCGGGAAATCAGAGTGTACTTCAACAGTTCCGATTTTACCCGCAGGAAGCCACAAACCAGTGGCAACCCATATGTCTGGTTGGACGATGAGCTCGACATCGAACTCTCCGAGAGGTTCGTCTCCGGTTTTGCCCGGAAAATACTCATATTCTGGGATTGGTTGATAAACTGTAAGCGGAAACTTTGGCATAAGTTCTTGTATGAGAACGACAATGATACCATGTTTGATATCCGGACAACAGAGGCCGTTTCCTAGCGAGTATCCGGTATTTTTGAGATATTTCCAACAACATTCGTAAATTTCGCTTAACTGATCAATATAAGATTCGTCTGTAACCATAATATAATACTTAAGGAGTGTTACTATGTCATCTAAAGCTGTTGTGTCGATTGATGATTGTCCAATAATTGCTTTGAACTTTGCATGTAAAAGCACCAAGTTGTTATCCCTGACAGTTGCAAATTGTGCAGGAATGCCGATCGGCGAGTTTTCTTCTGAATTTTCGTTTAATAAGCTATATGTGAACGCTAAACCGTATTTAACAAGTAGTGAGTTGATAGGAAGCGGAATTCCGGGAATGTCAGCGTGCTGGTGGAATACAATCATTCCTCCACCGTTATCGATGAATTGTGTAATCTTTTCAACCAAACCTTCATCATCCATGCTGAGGTCCGAGAGGATGAATATCACGTTGTACGATATCAATGTATTCTTTCCGTTGTAGACTTCGGCAAAAAAGCCGAGATCGTGCAATATTTTAAGAGTTGAAACTCCAAGGTTTTTTGGGAAACTGATGAGCGCAATCTTTATCATCGACGCCACACCTCCAGAAACCCAGTTCAGTGAGTTCACAATTAATCGAGAAGTATCAAATTGTTTTATATTTTGATTTGAAAGAAAGTTGATTTGCGAAAAACACATAATTCGAGAGTTTTTTGCCTGAGAGCATGTAACTATCGGTAATTGAATGCCCGTAGGCGTAAAATCTTCGAGATGAACGTAAGATGTTGCGAGTGGAAAGGCATCACGTGTCAAACAAACAGTTGGCATCATGTTGCCGGGCGACGCTATCTTTTTTACGCCGGAAACAAGTGTCTCAAACAGTGCATTGTTTCCCTTTTTTTGTTCTCTTGGCGAGGAAACAATGCTTTTTGGATCATTCGCGCGCGGCAACGGTGCATGCCGTGGAGAGAGGTTCCCATGACGCTGTCTGTTGCGTTTTTGAGTAACAGCGGCAGTAGATAGGTCACAGCCCATTGTACCCAAAAATTAACACACTTTTCTATTCTTAAAACGAATTTTCTTCTCAATTGTTGTGCTATGTCTGTTATCACATACGGAGTATTATTTATAAGAGTAAAATGGATTTTATTTTTCACCCAGTTTACATGACATAAATTTTGCACGGAATGTAAGAAAAATCATTAATTTTTCTTGACATTGACACATAAATCGCATTTACGCGTCATATGACATTTTACATGTCAAAATGTTAAAAATATTACCGAGTATTTCAGCTCTTTATAATATAAAAAGAAGTTATTCATGAAAACACACTCAATTTACACGCTATTATTCAAAATTCTATTATGTTTAAACACGTTGCTTCAAAAAATCGTTATAAAATAATTCAGTTCGAAACGAGAGTTGGACACTATCGTTTGCTTGAAAAAAGAACGGAATTGATTTTCGGCAGGAACTCTTTGGGATATATTCAGCATTCGTGCATGCATTCTATATTTTTAATAATAACTCTGAAAAATCGCATTTTGGATATATTGATTATTTGGAATCATCCCCTTTTTATGTAATTATGGGATCGCTTCTGTTGCTTTGAATTAGCCTACTGACGGTCTATTTGTTACAATTTTAAAATAGGTATATTACCAATGCTGAAAACAACTAGAAAACCTTATTTCATGGGGCATTCTTTCATTCAGTAAAATCGCTCATCTAATAACTTATGATAATTCTATATATCCATAACTTTACTCAAATAATATGTAAACATATTTATATGATTTATACCCTTAGATATCCATGTTTGGCATATGATATTTCAATTTCAAATATATTTCTATTTTTATATCATGCTCATCTGCACCTATTTATTTTAAATTTTAAAAATCAAAACCCTGATGTTATATGGGTCGATGTCGAATAAGATAATTCTATTGAATATTGATAAGCTAGAATATTTGAAATTTAATTGAACAAATCAAATAACCAGTCGATGTATTGTAGGGTATAATAAAGAGTCACGAAAAGCGACGTATTTACATGGCAGTTCTAAATACGTTTTGACATGTAAAGTCTGCTTTTATAACAAAGGGTGTTCTATTAAGCTTGATGAACTCCCTAGCAAGCTTGATACGCACTCTAGCAAACTTGATAGAGTCTCTAACAAGCTTAGAATGAACTCTAGCAAGCTTGATAGATTCTCTAATAAGATTTGCCGATACTATAACAAACTTAATTGAACTTTATAAATACAGATTCTAATTAGCTAACTAATTTTACATGTCAAAATGAAATACATTTGCCATGTAACCATGTCACTTTTCGTGACTCTTTATTATACCCAACGTATCCAGTCGATGTATATTATATTGTTTTGTTCTTTTGAACTTATTTTGTGATTTAAAATTTTGACAGATAAAATCATTTTTGACTCGTAATTTTGTAAACTTGTTCGTTGGGTAAAAATTTTCTTAAAATAAAGCAAAATCTAAATAGCGCTTCATGTGTATACCATAAGTTTCATGTTTATTTGTTCTCATTACTTACTTTTCATCGAAATCTTTCATGTTTTCAGCCAAAAACTTTAAAATTTGATACCATTTTTCATGAAAAGACTAAACGTCAAATAAAAAGATAACAGCGGTATAAACACAATTTTTGAAAAATTTTAATCACAAAATGAGCGATGATGGACAGGATGCGGATGGCAATGCACGTTATTATGCCACGAAAACCGAACAGCAGTGGCTTATTTGGGGTCTGCGCCGCTATTTCTCGTTCCCTGAACGCTCATCGAACAGAAACCAAATTGCAGCACAAGTTACTGAATATCTGAAAAATATATCACCACACTGGACCCACAGAGCGGTCAGACTGTGGTTTAACAACAACAAAAAGACATATTTCAACGAAGCTCAATATCCTCAATTAAATATCCCACCTTCTTCTCAGAGACAGATGCAAATGCAAGCGCCGGTGATATATCAAATGGCATCGATGCAAGTCCCACAACAAATGCAACAGCCAATTCAGCAACAAATTCAACAAATACAGCAACAGCAGTCAATACAGACACCAAAACCGCAATTACAGACACACCGGCCGCCTATTCAACAGATTTCATCACCACAACAAACTCCTCCAAAACAGAATTCACCGATTCAACAATTGTCACCGCTGCAGCCAACACCACCGAAGACACAACAAATTTCACAAATTGCTCCAATTCAAGCTCAACTCCCACCAATTCAAATTCCAACACCACCGCAGCCTGTTCAGAAACCACCAACACCAACGGCTCAGTCGCCTGCGTCTTTAACAAATACTCCACCACAAACTCACCCTCAGACTGTGTTATTGCCACCAATTCGACCACCGACACCAAAAGTGCATTTCAACTCTCCAAATTACGTCAAACCTGCATCGCATGGATCTGCTGACGGATATCAGCCGCCGAAACAAGTAAATATTTATGCTCCAATTCATCAGATTATTAAAGAGATTCGCGCGTGTGATATGGATGAAACAAACAAGATTATACCACTTAGTAACAGATTTGATGATCAAGTTCGAAAAATCGTTTCATCAGAAGGATTATGCAATCCTGAGAGAATTACTTTGGGAACTCCGTTTATAAACATCAGAACCACATTGCCAGACCAGAGTATGGAGGACATTGTCACAGAAGCACCGTCATATTTCTCGATCCCAAGGAGTAATTTGAGTATTCTTGAACAAGAAGGATTTTTAGTTTCACCAAATGTTTCAACTGCGAATATTCCATCGTCAGACACACCAATGCGTATGATATACCAGGAAAGAAGGTACAATCAAATCCGCGTGAACGCTTACGACTCAATAACTATCACAGACAATTTTGCATGTTATGTATACAGCGATTTAATGTCTCCAGCGAAGTTGATGGCTGTGAGTGACATCAAATCACCAAAACTTGGATTCATCAATTTCACACTTCCAAGCTCGAACACAATAGACGCGTTGTGCATCTCGGAGAACAAGTCTGCATGGTGCTTCGATGGTGTTAAAGTGATTCGCGTTCCGTTCAAGAATTCGCCTGTTCAGACATTTGAAATAGACACATTGAAAGCTATTGGAACACCGATGATGATTCCTATCTCAGGAACACTCAATACAGCCCTCGCTTTCACCCAGTCGAATGCACTCTTTCATATTTCTTACTGTGAAGATTCCCACTTCAGGTCGAATAAGATAGAAATTCCATATCGCGGAATATCTTCTTTAATGTGGATGTCGAGATCATTTTTCACATCACCTGCCGACTCTTTCTCTATCAGACAGTTGAGCATGGAAGGTGCAGAGATTGGATCATTCGTTGGTCACACAGGAATCGTTCGTGATCTCATCAAGCTCTCAGAGAACGAGTTCATCTCGCGAAGCGATGACGGCACAGTCAGACTTTGGGATTGCCGTACTCCATTCCCCGCATACACATTGATTTGTCAGTCTGCGTGCATCTCTGGTGACAAGAACTATGTCGTCTGCGGAATGAGCAACAAAGGAATCAGTGTGTTCGATATTCGTGAAGCAAAGCAGGCACTTTATGTTCCAACACAAGAGTATCTCGCAGAGTCAATCTTCTACGACGGCGACAATGATGTCACAGCTATGTTCGGTCTCATATCACGAGACATTGGCAAGGATTCAATGATTTTTATTGACACTGATGGAATTTCTCGCAAGCGTGTTTTCAGGAAGTATGAAAGTTTTGTCTCTATTCACTAATTTTGTATTTTTATTAAAAAATTTGTTTGTTTGATTCACTTTCAATCACAATATTTTTCTGGATTGAAATAAAAATGGAAGAATTATGGGAATACTGCATAATGACTTATAATAATTGTAAACATCAGTATTTTTGTGCAACTCAACAATGCTATCTCAGGGATGCCACTGCTAATCAGCATTTGCCTGAATTCAATTGTTTGATTTTTATAAATAACAGATCCACAATTTGAAAGAGAGCATTGTGAAAATGCATTTTCACCAATAAAAATTAGGTTCTTCTGGAGAACAAATGATGATAAATTATATCAATATTTAAAAGCATTTTCTCCAATTGAAATCACACTTTCAGGAATAGTAATTTTTCGTAGTAAAAAACATTACTTAAATGCCTCATCATTTATTAATGTGATTCCTTCCGAACCAGAAAATGCTGATGACCCAATAGAGTTTACACTCGCAGGTATTTCTATTGAATTCAAAATTGGGCAATAATTGAATAAGCATGATGAAATCTCTACAATGTTTTCCTGGAGCTTTATTTCTTCCAAAGATCTACAATCTGAAAAAGAATAATGACCAATTCTTTTCACAGTTTCAGGGATTGTAATTTTTTTCAACTCTTTACAGTTATAAAAAACAAAATCTTTAATTTCGGTTATTCCATTTGGAATGAAGATGCTTGATATATTTGTACTTTCAAATAACCCATTTTGTATTATTTTGATTCCATCTGGAATTTTTATTGAAGATAGTATAAGGCAACTACCAAATGCATATGATCCGATATCAGAAACAGAAGATGGAATTATAATTGAAGTTAAATTGATGCATAAATCAAATGCGCTTTGTTCTATTGTTTGTAATTTTGAAGGTAATCTTATTTCAGTTAGGGATTTACATCCTTGAAATGTATTGAATTCAATGACTGTTAAACTATCTGGAATGTTTATTCCAATTAATGATTTACAATCACAAAATGCAGCACCTTGAAAAATAGTTACACAATCAGGAATATTTACATTGATTAATGAAGCACAGCCATAGAAAGTACCAGCTCCAAGTTCTGTGAAGTTGTCCGGATGAATAACATGTTTTAATGATGAGTTCCCAAAGAAAGACTGATATGCCCTATAGAAATGAGAACACCTTGAAAAATCTAATCTTTCGATTTTGAGACAATGGGTGAATGCATATTCCCTTATTTCTTTCAGCTGTGAGTTTTCTTCTAAGCTAATTGAAGATAATGTGCTAGATATATATATGAAGCATTGTTTCCCAATAATCTCAACATTCGAAGCAACAACATAGTTACTCACATATGCTGTAACGTTTATTAGTGTTTTTCCATCTGCTGAATACTCAGAAATGGATTCATGATAACATCAGAAAAATCGGATCCGCATTGAAAAAATGCTAAAAAATTGAATTGCTTTGAATTTCAATACAACAATAAAAGATTCAATTATGAATCAAAAAACATCTGTATTGAATAAACGCAAAATGAAGGCTACTATTTTTTTGCAATATCAATACCTATAGTTAACTTGTATCCAAATATTATTCTTATTTCAGAAAAACGGTTTAAAATTAAAGTTATGTGATTCATATCCGATATTTTTCATCGAGAATAACATATTTAGTATTAAGACATATAATATCTATATATAGGCTAGAATATAGGCTAAACTATTATTGAGTAAATGCGTGTTTCTTGAATGCAATTGATCTGAATTCAGATATAATATGCGATATATCGATAAATAAACAATATCATAATATGAGGAATAGAAATGTTTTATATTAAGCCGGAGGCTGAACAAATGAATCCGAGCATGGGAGACGTTATAAGTCCTTTTCCGAAATGAACAATTTTTTTGGTGCTGTCCAGGATTTTCATTATAACTCAAAATATAAGCTGAGTAAAGAATTTCTCTCATAGACTTATCGTTAGTATAGCTATGTTAGAATGCTATTATTAAACAATAAGACAAAAATATTAACTCTATCATCCTATAAAAGTCTTCAAAGTTCCATAAAATTGAGAGCTTATATTTGGAGTGGACTCTTAATGATATATTCTTGACATATAAAATTTTAACGTTGACAAAAATAATTTTGACTTGTAAAATATTAAAGGGTCTCCAAAGTTAGAGGAGGGGATAGACTTTACATTATAGTTCGTTATGAGTGACGAAGAGAGATATAACGAAGAGGAGGAAGAAAACAAGGAAGAAGAGGAAACGAACAAGGAGGATAAGCCAAAAGAGGAGGAAGAAGAACAGGTCGAAGGTATCGTTTTAACACCTGAAATTCTGATTCCTAAACTAAGTATTCTAGATACTGCATTTGACATGGAGTACTCGTATACAAAGCTTCAGATGAACGAAGCTGAAATCAAAGACGCAGCAATTCTCGAAAATTATCCTCATCTCAGATTTATTTCATTGGCAAAGAACGCGCTTAGAAAGGTTCCATGGATTGCAAAAATGACATCTGCCGTTTACATCGACCTTCACGAAAATGCTATCAAAGAATTACCAGAATTCACAGAAATTCCAGACTTAATTACATTTAATCTCACATCCAACAGGATTAAAGCAATTCCTGTTCTTCCATTTCCATCTCTCGATAAGTTAGATTTGTCATCGAACATGATTAGAACAATCACAAATTGTGCTTTTGCGCAAATCAAGAATCTTAAAGCTTTAATACTTACTGGCAACAAGCTCACAAAGCTCACGCCAGAAATGTTCGAAGGACTCGGAAATCTCGAAAGATTAATGCTCGATCAGAACGAAATCAAGACAGTTGATCCAAACTTATTCGCTACCTTCATGAACCTCAAAATACTCAACCTCAATGAGAACAAGATTGTTAAGCTCCTTCCATTCGATAATCCACCACCAAATCTCGTTGAATTGCACATTTCATCGAATGCTGTCGAAGACATCAAAGAACTCGAGCACTTCAAGAAATTGGAGAAACTCGAGTGCCTCGTTTTCAGTGGAAATGATGTTCCAGCTGAAGAGGAGTACAGACTCGTTCTCATCGACTCAATGCCATGGTTAAATAAGATTGATGAAGATGATGTTACAGACGAAGACAGAGAGTCATCCAAGGAATTCATTGAGCAGAAGAAGGCCGAGAGACGTCATCAAGAGGAAGAAGAGGAAGCTGAGAGAAGGCACAAGGAGGAAGAGGAAGAAGCAGAAAGAAGGCACAGAGAGGAGGAAGAAGAAGCAGAGAGACAGAGACGTCGCGAAGAGGGCGGTGAAGAGGAAGATGAGAAGGAAGAAGTCGAAGAAGAAGCAAAGGGGGAGGCCGAGGAAGAGGCTAATGAGGATGCTGAAGAAGACAACGGCGCTGAAGAGGATGCTTAATTTTATTTTTATGCATAAAGGTATTAATATTTTTATTCTTTATCAAACAAAAATTGAAATTTTTCTACATCATAATACCTTCCTCTTCTTGGCAAGCTCATGCTTTTTTAATGATATTTGCATGATTATTTTATTATAATTATTTAAAAATGATATACCATATAAAGCAATTCATATTTGTCAATTTAACGATCTGCACAGTTCCCGCTATTCACGCAAATATATATTCAAATATAATAAATTATTGAATTTATCAGAAATATGAATGATGTTCGCAAGGAGAGTATTTCTGACTGTGGAAGCTTTCTTCCAAAATTGAGAAATTACCATTGTCTGCATGGTCCAACATTGTTGTGTTATGAATATATGTTTTTTGACTTCGACAAAAGTAACAAAAGTAATATTTCCGACCATAATTTGACTTCATTTCTTTGCTACTGCCCTTGTAATTCTGCTCTACCATAGAGTTAAATACACATGCGGACATGAAATCTTCCAAAAGAAAATGAATGTTGAGTTCTACGAAGCATCAAATCGAACAGTTCTCTCATCATACGATTGAGATAATTTCAGATTAACATTTGATTATTCCATTCTTGATGGAAATAGAAGAGATGACCATCAATGCAAATATGTTGGACAAAAAATAGCTGATATAACATCCGAAGGAAATATAATTATTTGTGAGCAAGAGGATATTATTACATTAAAACAAATTGATGCAACTATGAAAACATTCGCAAATATTCAAGATTATCTCTCAAAATTGCTCTATGTAATACCTCTTGAAAATGGATATCAAACAAATATTTTTCATTCCTGAATACAGACTTTATCTCTGTAGGTAAGTATGATTATTCGTTGTATAATTACAAATAGTATGGAGATGTTTCTCCTGATGAATTGTTTCTATTTGAAGAATTAGTATGTGGTACAGAACACGAGGATGAAAAATGCAAGTGGATTGACTTCATTAATCCATTGAATCTTCCCTATATTATTAATGATGATGTATATGATTACATGCTACTTAAGGTTCCAAAAGAGATGTGTCCTAAAGGAAAAGCTGCGATTCAGAGAACTTTCCTTATTTGCTATGAATATAAATGCGAAGGATATAATGTGGTTAAATTCAAAATCCCAGAACTTGGGAACATAACATGTGACAAGAACAGCACAGGAAAGGAATTTTAATATGTAATAGATGAAAGTGTTGCAACAAAATGATGCCCAGAACCAGAGCGTTTCTGCAGAACAATGAAATTAAACGAGATGAACTTTTTAAAGAATCCTTTCATCAAAAATGTCCGTCATCTCGAAAATTCTACTAAAAATGAAGATGAAACTGATGTTGCGCATGTTGGCCCTCCAAAGTCATCAAAACCAGAAACACCGAAGCAGACAAAATCAAAGAATTCAATCTACATCATTATCTGATGTGTTTGCAGAGCAATTTTGATTGGAATCATCGTTGCAGCAGTTATTATAATAATTAAGTGCAAGAAGACAGATTATGGCGAATTTGATGATGAAAAGCGGGAAGAAAAGGAAATAAACCCATAAATTTATAATGTCTAATGATTTTTAAGATGTGTGCATATCTCGAGGCAGAGACATCATTCATATATTACACTTATGTGTCACTATACCATATAGTAATTTAAATCATTTTCTACTAACAGATTTCAAATTAATATATGCATGAACATAAGGATGAAATCGTACGGCTATTCCTCAATACTTGTTTTAGCAACTCTATAATGTGTAGAATATTCCAGAGAAAAAGGCCATAAATTAAAAATTATCCTGTGGGAAATCTGACAAAAATACTCTATGCTTAAGGGTGTATTTCGACCAATTTGACTCTCTCAAATTCTAAGGTTATTTTGTTTTTATTGGGAAAAATATGAAAATAAAAATATACTTTTTTCGGACTTTTTGGGTAAATATATACCACTATAATAATATCGAATATGCCCCTTGATAAAGAAAGATCTAAAACTTGCTATATTTCAAATTGTTAAAAATTCGCGAGAAAAATATCAAATTTTGGAAATAAATTTTTTACCGACGAAGTGCCACCATAACAAATGATTTATTGAATCTCGAAGGAGGATAGCATTCAAAGCTCAAAATAAGAATCTGAAAATTAAAATATAGTTTTAATACACTAGAGAAGTTCTATTTATAGGATAATGCAAGGTTTGGAAATTATGACTTTACATGGCAATTTGTCATACAACGATGATTCCTGCTTTCACATCGACAAGCACTGAATATTTTGTTCGATGTTATCAGGACGCGAGACAAAAAAGCAGAGGTGACAACAGTTCTGCTGAAGCGAATGAATTAGATCAATTAATAAGCGATTCAATCAGAAAAACTCGTGAATTACTTATACAAAGCAAAGGAAATGTCATCGAGAAAGCTGACTCGCTTCAAGAAATGCTGTTTTTGCAAACGCAGGGCCTCAAAGTCGATTTTTTGGACTTCCCGATTTCTGAATTGATGCTAAGCGATAATTATTCCATCAAAATGATGGCGTATTTGGCTGCATCGCAGTTCTGGGAGCCTGATGCCGAAGTTATTACAATGGTAATCAGTTGTTTAAACAAAGATTTGACTGGTTTCGACGCTTGCAGGAAATCTCTCGCTTTGACACTCATTCCACAGATAGTTACATCGGGTATTGCCGCGGATTTGGCCACGAATGTTATTCTCAACTTTAATACTTCGAGAGATGATATTCGACAGAAAGCGATCACTTGCTTTTACAAACTCTGTCTTAAGTATCCAGACTGCTTAGTTCCGGGTATTAAAGCATTAAATCTCAAAGGTTTATTATCTGATTCGAGTACTCCACCAGGAACCATTCAAGCGATTCTTGCACTATTGAACGAGCTTGTCATTCACAATCCTTATAATTACAAGACACTTTTACCAACATTGGTTAAATTCTTCCAAGATTCACAAGGATCTCCATGGATATTGAACAGAGCACTTTCTATTGTCGGAACTATAGCTTCCACACTCTCTACTGGTGATCTGGAGAAATTCAGCGAAAAAATCACACCAATGATCTCTGAAATATTAAACTTTGCATCTTCGCCTTCTGTTGTCTATGAAGTCATCAATTTGATATGCAAGCTTAAGATTAAGAACAAATCTTTGATAATAACAGCTGCTGACAGAGCTCAGGGATTCATAGAGAATGAAGATCCAAACTTAAGATATTTAGGTTTGATTTCTATCACAAAATTAATTCCTGCTTATCAAAGCATTATTTCATATCACAAGATTGTTCATACATTCACAACATGCATTGATAGCGATGACCAAACATGCGTTTTCATTGCTTTAGATTTGCTTTCGAATCTTGCTGACAATAAGAATATTGGTGAAATCGTCAATGCTCTTTTAGATCAAATCGAGAAACGTCCTCCAGGAATCGTTAAAGATAATTTAGTCAAAAAGTTAATAGAAGTTTGCAATTATGATAACTACTCACGTTTCCATGATTACCAATGGTATGTGAATGTTTTGCTAACAGTCCATTCATATGGTGTTCAAAGCAAAGAGTTATCCAATGAAGTTTTGGTGATGGCATTAAGAGCGAAGAACACGCGTGAATATATTGTTTCAGAACTCATTGAATATCTCGAAAACTTCAATCCGAGTGATACAGATTTCCTATCTATCGCATGCTTCATCGTTGGTGAATATGCTGATACTAACGCAAAGAACATGTATCTGTTATTGAATGAAAAATTTGAGATGTGCGATAGCGAAGTTCAAGGAAGTTCGATTAATGCTGCTTTTAAGCTCTACACTCGCACAAAGTCACCGGAGGAGTTAATAGAGAATGGTGAGAAGCTTCTTAAAAGATTGGACTATTTCGCACAGTCAAGATACACCGATGTCATCGAAAGAAGCTGCGTTTTCAGAGAATTAGTTCATTTATTCAATGAAAATCCAGACATGGAAGGATTGAACTTTTTATTCAGTCAAACACTTCATGCTGTCGATCCAAGTGCACAGTTAAGAGTTAAGATTCCTTCAACACTTGATATTGCATCACCAATCGTCGATTTGGATCCAAGAGAATCAGTAATTTCATTCGAAGATGAAAACGATGATATGTTCTCATTACCAAATTCAGAGTCGTCTACCTCAAATCGTGGCCTTCTACTCTCTCCACTGATTTCATCAAACAACAGAGAAAACAAGGATAACAAAGACAATAAGCCAAAGAAGATAAGAAGATTGACACCTCTTGAACAGAAGAACGATGATTTAACACCTGTTGAAGGACAAACATCAGCACAAAACAAAGTTGTTAATGTTATCAATTCTCCACTTTCAAACATATCATTCAGTCCAGGAGAAAGTGGAAAAGAACTTCCTGTCATCAAACCATACATTCAGAGCGATTTGATGATGAAAGCTCAAAGAAACACATTGACAGTGAAGAAGATACAAAACATGAAAATATTCAAAGAGATCGGTGAATGCCAAGGCTTAGCTATTGATATAACTGATTATAATATAGTTAGCGATGGCCTTGAGTTCATGATCAAGTGCACAAACACATCACAGATTCCAATCAGCGCGTTAGAAGTCAGTCTTGATAATGATCAAGTTTCCGTCTTCAGGAATGAAATCGAAGCAACTAATACATCAGATGTCAAAGTTAGATATAGAACTCCTGAACTTTTAGAACAGAAAATTATTAAACTCTCTGTTATTCCTACAGGTGGTGTTGGTGAAGTTCTTCGTGGAAAGATCAGAGTTTCTCCATGTTTGTTCTTAGCAAAATGCGAATATGATGAAATTGTTGATAAATGCGTCATCAAGAGAAGTATCCAAAGCTCGCTTCCTGTATCAAAGATTGTTGACTGCGCTAAAGAGTGCTTCCACTCATCTATCGTTAAAATGGATGTTGATGGAATCAAAGCAGTTATTATTCCAGCAAAATCGAAATCATCAAACATTTGCACTGTTGCTGTTATTTATAAGGGTGACAATGGATTTGTTTGCGAGATTCGTGCTCCAAACGAAAATCTCGCCAAGTTATTCGAAACAGAACTTAAATTCTCTCTCGATAATTCAATTTAGAGTAAATAATATCTATTAGTTTATAAAAATACTCATATTTCTCTAACGCTAACACGGAAGCAAAGTTATATTTAGTGGTAATAGAAAGAAAATGAGAGAAATATTTTATCCAATAATCAAATAACAATATCTTTCTTTGTTAGTGGTACTGGACAACTACACGGATGTTATATATCATGATTATAATGTTGTTTAAGCTCAATATTATATTGTTGTTGTTTTCAATCCGTAAATATGTGATAGAAATGAATCTTTGGCTCCAATCATTTTAAATTATTCAATAGAGCAACTTTCAAAGTCATTTCTAAAGTTTCTGTTGTATAGAGATTTAACTTTTCTAAGCGAAATGTGATTTCTATGTTTTGATTGGGTAAATCACTAACATATTTTGGCACTAAAATATGCATAATGTATAGAAATTATATCTGAACTCTAAAGCCTTAAAATTATATTTGACAATTTAACTGATAATTTTTCATCTTAATACATGTTTTTTTATTTGAGATTTAATATTAAAAATGGAATTAATGATGATTTACCACAGAGATTATGGATGCATCTCTGCTAGATCATCAGGTCATCCTTCACTATAAGGCCACAGCTACTCATAATGAAGCTTTCTTTGGCTTCCAACATTGAGTTCAATCCATTTCAACCTATTGATACTTTTCAATTTTTTCCCACGCAAACATGTCACTTTCCTTTATTTTGACATTCTGAATTTACATGTCAAAAGCAATTTGCATGTCAGAAAAGCACGTTGTTCTATTTTGTCCCAGTCCCAAAAATTGTATGAGAAAAAAAAAATTCGAATACGCATAGCGTTTTCGATTTAAAATGCAATGATAATATCATATTCTATATGATATTTAGAGCCAAATTTAAGAAAAATTAAAAATTAGCAAAAATTTATGAACGATAAGATAATCGTTGACTTAAACACTTTTTAAAAAACACCTTTATGAGTGACAGAATTGTTGTAAATCAATAAGACTTGAATTCTGTCAATTAAAAATTTCAATTGATCAAGATTTTAATTTTTCAAATCATTTCATTTCCTTATATTTAGACAGCAATTTTAGATATATATTTTACGTTTTTCGGATTAAGATGACAGTAAAAATTTTCAGAAAAAGTAAAAAAATGTTATCGCGAAGTATCCTTGATGCCTATTTACCATTGTTAATGACGAACAACGAGGCTTCCAAGATAGGTCACGGCAACCTTTCTATTCCCAGACTGAAGAGAGAAAACTTAGTTTTGTTATTAAACTCTATACAAAACTTATTACAAGGAGAAGAGTCATTGTTGGTATTAGAAGGCAACTATAATGTCGTTGGTGATATACACGGTAATCTTATGGATCTTTTGAGAATATTCTCTTTCGCTGGTCCACCAGGAACAAGTAATTACATCTTTTTGGGTGATTACGTAGACAGAGGAGATATGTCGATCGAAGTCGTGGTCCTTTTATTCGCATTTAAACTTGCTTATCCAACCAATATTCATTTGTTAAGGGGAAACCATGAGTTTGAGTTGATCAACGAATACTACGGCTTCAAGCAACAAGTACTCTCAGTGTATGATGAAGATATATATGAAATGTTTAATGAAGTTTTCGCTTGGCTTCCACTCGGCGCTGTAGTCAATGATAAGTACTTTTTAGTGCACGGTGGACTAAGTCCATCAATGAGAACAATCAAACAGCTCATGTTCGTGCAAAGACCAATATTTTCATTCACAGAAGGTGAAAATGCAAGTTTATTGACAGATATCATGTGGGGTGACCCGACAAAGGCTTATAACTCATTCCATCCCTCTCCGAGAGGCTTTGGATATGTCTATGGACCAGATGCGATGAAAGAATTCTTAAATAACAACGGAATTAAGTATGTCATTCGTGCACATCAATGTGTTATCACTGGTTATGAGGAAAATTTCGGTGGATCTTGTATAACTGTTTTCTCTTCAAGTAATTATTGCACAATGCCGTCAAATTCGAGTTCTATTCTCCAAATTGGTGAAGGAAAGCATAGGCCAGCTATATTCGCACCAATTAAACACCTTCGAAAGATTGAGGTTGAATTTAAGGAAATTGAAGTTGAAAATTCAGTTCTTCTATGCAAGAAACTTAACCCAATGGCTAGACATGGTATCCGTCGCAATAATATCAAGATGAGAAACTCTGTTAACCTCACTATTTCTCCGAAACCAAAATTAGATGAAAGAAGAGGAATTCACGTCAACAGCTCTATGTCATCATTGCCTGTTATCTCGCAGCACATCACTGAAAGCTTCTTGAAGAAATGTCAGTCAATTCCAGAAAAAATGCATCTTGAATAATTTCTATATATTATTCTCTGTTATTATGTATATATTTTTGTTTGTTTAACATTATACCATTCTTATAAATTTCCATTTTATATAAATTCAAAAACAATGAATTATTTCCAATTACCTCAATGATCAAACCTAAAAAAATAGATCTCCATTATATATATTTTAAGGAGCATCAGACAAAACCAATGAATCGCATGTGTTTATATAACTTATTTTAACTAATATTAAAAGATATTTACGAGCTTTCTAACTCGTGAATAATTATGATTACTCAAATGTTTCCATAGATGCATAGATTAAATATACTATATACTTTAATGTGTTCTTATCCTTAGACTAAAAAATTAAGGAAAATTAAGAGTTAGCAAATGAAAAACACCTCCGAGAAACAAAAATTGTCCAAGATCAAGAAAATTCGTTATATAAATATGGCATCAATAGATTTATACTTGCAGATGGTTATAAGCATAACTAGTATGAGATAAAGAACAATTTTGTCTTTTCAAGATTCACTCTTATGATTACAATCAACATCAAATATTCAAAATAATGACACATAAAACATCAATATCAAGGAACTCGATTTAAAGAGTTTGGAGCGTGTATCATTATAAAGGAGCTTCATAAGGACCTATTGGCGAAAGAATGATATCAATTCGAAAAATATTTGAAGTTTTTTGAGACCTTTTGTTTTTGAGTGATCTCAGTCAATTTTTTGATAAAACAAAAAATATCAAAATTCAAGTATTTTAAGCTCAGAAAAGGTCAAAATACACGAAAGGTTAAATAATTTTTTTTTTTTAAAAAAAAAAAATATAATTGTTTTCTTTGTATCTTTTTCTCGCGAATTCTCACGGCAAACACCAATGTTTACACAACAAACTCATGAAAAACACGACAAAGCTCACCAACGCGCATCGGTTTGAAAGCCACAACTTGGTCGCCAATCAGAATTACGTTTGATTTTCGATACATCGGCGGCACAAAGGACTATGGCAAGACGTGCACTCACATGGGTCAAAAATTTACATGGGATGCAACTCATACCTGTACCGAAAGTGATATTATGACTTCTGACCAAGTTGCTGCGGTGAAAGCGACTATTGGGAACGTGCAAACGTATTTGCAGCAAATATTGAAAGTTATTCCAACGTCAACGCCATTTATGATTCAAAATCATCCAAGATACACTAATTTTCCTTATGGTGAGTCCGCATCAAACACAGACCTGTATTTGGCTGTTCTTTCGAGGCCTTATGGAAATTCTAATGTTCTCGCGTCTGCAATTTCATGGGTCACAAATTCTTTATCAAAAAGGCCGGTTGTTGGTGGAATCTTCTTA
Source organism: Trichomonas tenax (assembly GCA_023091735.1). Classification (NCBI taxonomy): domain Eukaryota; phylum Parabasalia; order Trichomonadida; family Trichomonadidae; genus Trichomonas; species Trichomonas tenax. The sequence continues at coordinate 7,114 of JALKBU010000738.1, read as the reverse complement.
AATCCTGCAGCATTACCCACTGTAGCTGTCAGCGAAGACTCTCAAGACAATAAATTCTTCTATATTTGCGTTCACGAAATTTGCCATGCATTGGGATTCAGCAGTGATTCTTTTTATGATTTTCATCCACACGAATCATATCAACCGTTCAGCGATGTTTTGTGTCGATTAACGAAATATGGAAAGACATTCACATTCTTAATCACTCCATATGCTCAATTATTCGCGAAGAAGCGTTACGGCGTTGACACGTTCACAGGCGATGATGGATCTTCTTGTCCAGCTGGAATCGAATTAGAAGACGGAGGTGGTGAAGGAACAGTTTTGTCACACTTAGAAGGGAGAACATTTATGACTGATATAATGACAGGTGTTTCATTGCAATTACCCTCAGGTCCATTCATGAGATTGACTGATGCAACGCTTGCTGTGCTAGAAGATACAGGAAACTATAAGACTAACTGGAGTATTGCTCGGCCATTGGTTTGGGGTAATCCTGAATCAATCAATGATGAATACATCGACAACTTCGCTTTGGGTCCTCCACAGACAACATATCCATCGAATTACATAATGAATTATTCGGGATCGAAAGATTTTGCTAGTTTTGATTACAAATACTTTGGAGATGGCTTAGTTCGATACGCTTATGATTGCCGCAATCCAGCTTCAAGTGATGCACAGTTTTATTGCAATTATATTAATTTCTATAACCCAAAGAATTGACCCTATATAGGAAACAGCATTGAGTATGATTACATGCCTATCATTTTACCACGCAGTGTCTGTCCTGCAGGAACGGCTGTTATTCCTGGAGCTTTGTCTTCATCAAGTGTTGATAGATGCGGTGAATACACATGCAATGGTTTTGACAATTTCACAATCAGATTTTATAACTTAGTTGGAGGTGATTCATATAAAACAGTCACGTGCACAAAGGCTGTTGCAGGAATTCCATTTGATAGCAGGATATCTATCAAAAACAGTAATTACTATTACAACAAAGTTAGTTGGTGTCCAGATCCCGAAAGATTTTGCAGAACAATGAAATTATATGATATGAATTTTGTTGAAGATACATTTGATTTGAAAACGAAACAACTTAATGTTACATTATCGGAATGGGCCTATTATTCAGATCCTGATAACAAATTTGCAAACACAGGAATTACTCCGCTAACAGAGACTGCTCCAAGTTATCCTCCTGGATCAGGAAATGGTGCAACAGAGACTCCTTCTTCAATTCCTTCTAATCCATCAACAAATCCTGAATCTTCTAAGAGTTCTAGTTCCATCTGGAACAGCAACACATTCATCATCGGTATATCGTTTGCTTTAGGTCTCATTGCTGTAATAGTTATCGCTGTATTCATCTATTATGTAATACTCAAACCTTCCCACAAAGAAGTTAAAATCTCTGACGATATTGCTGAATTTAGAGTATAATTTTCATATATTGATTTGTTAATTATTAAACTCTAACCATGTAATTTTTTTAAAATTTACTCTATAAACTATTAATAATGGATTCACTAGATGAATCCTCGTCAACTTGCTCTTCCTTAGTTATTAATTTCGATTCTTTGTAGAACTTAATTATCGAAGGTAATGCTGCGAAGAAGCAAACTAACGCAGCAAAGATGTCATTGACAATATATGCGTAGAAGATTCTCTCAGGATTATCTTGTCTTCCCGTATAATGGAATGCTGCAGCAAACGCTGGAACTGAACACAAATGAGTAATAAGTCCAACAGCCATTGCGATATAAGATTGCTGAGTCGCTTGAAGGAATGAAATAATGATAAATTTCACGCTGCATAATATAACGGTGTAGAAGCAAATCGGGAATATTTTTTCAACCCAATAAATGAAGTTAGGATCTTTGCTCCATATCTTACCAATAGCGCTGGGCCACACACAGCATATTATAGTAACAATTACTCCCCAAGCGATACTTATAAACGCAACCCAATAAGTTAAATGCATAATTCTTTTGAAGTTTCTTTGTCCAAAGGCATAACTCGAAGCAGGTAAATAAGCAGCATTTAATGCTAAAGGAACACACAAAATTAACTGATACAGTCTAAGATTAGCATTAGTTACAGCAATGATTGTTCCAAATTGTCCAATTTTGTTTGCTCTAATTGCAATAAATTTTTGCATGAAAATTGAAGGAATTGCAATCGAAACATTCATAATTAAAGCAGATAAACCTGTTTTCAATGCAGCGCCTGTTTCTCTGATGAAGCACGTAAAGAATAAACTGAATTGTGGCTTAGTTGAAAACTTTTCACAAAACAGTAAAATCAAAATAATAACGGCAGGAATCAACATCGCTAAAATCGTCGCTAAACTTGATCCAATTGTTCTCTTTGTTAAATACAGCAATAACGGATCCCAGCAAACCATGTTCAACACTAGAGATGCTATTTGTGCAATGCCATATGTCCAAGTTCTTCCTTCTGATTGTAATATTCCGCAAACGCAATGATAAAACAAAGTAACGACATTCATCGAAAGCAAAGGAATCAAATAATCAAACGCTAAATTAACGACTTGGTCGCCTCCATCGAGCCATCCAATCAATGGCTTTGCAGCAGGAAGCAAAGCTGCAGGAATAATGCAGCCAATGATAATGCAAACTCTGAATAAATCAATTGTCACATGATTAACTTTATCATAATCTTTTTTCGAGAATAAATAAGACAGCTGTGTCGATGCGGCCACACTAACGAAAAATCCAAACGCCAATGATGTGTTTTCCAATAGAAATGAAACTGATAATGCTGTTAATCCGATTTCACCGATAAACTTCGTCACCCAGAGAGAATCGATGACGCCATATAATGAATTGACTAGTTGTGAGATCAATGGCCCAGGAGATAATTTTATAATAGTCTTTAAAGGCGAATATCCACCCAATCTCTGATGCTCATCGTCCTTCTGCTTCACTTCATCTTCTTTCAGCTCGTCAATGTCTGAATTATTTGGGTCCGATTCAACAACTTCCATTTGATCAACAATCGTTATGACTTTTAATTTAAAAACTATTCTATTTATAGAAAAATTAAGAGAATTTTCAATGAATTGATCCTTTAAAACGCGTTTTCCATTTTTGAATATTATTTTAAAACCGAAATTTCATGTTTGTTTTCGAATATATGAAATTTGCCAAGGTTACAACACTTTATGTTACAAAAATGGATAAAAAAGGGGAAAATACAGAAATGAATAAAAAAGAATATTAACGATTTACAAAAAAAAAACATAGTTAAGTCAAATATTCATGGAAAAAACGCAATTTGGAAAGTTAGAAGCGATCAGATGCACTTATTGGATTAACAAATCCAGGCACTAATCTATTAACAAATAAGTCAATTGAAGAAGGGAGGTCTGCGGCATGTGCAGCCAGTGGCGATAGTGGAGGAAGGACACTGCCGAGTTCGTTGTTCCAGCGTCGATTCATGTAATCCGGCCAAATAGAAAGGATCGACGGTAGTGGTGTAGAAGGAATGTGCTTCGGGGAAGAAACAGAGGAATCGTTTGAGACCTCCTCAGGAGACTTCGGTGAGTCTATAAAATTATCCGAATTCGGCTTCAGCTTATTAATACGTGAATCAACGAAAATAATCTGATCATTGTGCTTCACAATGGTTGATAATATCTTGTGTGCACTTGCAAATTTGCTGTAAGTGACGATAACAGCAAGATCGTTGCTTTTAGAGACAGCAGCGTAAGTGATTGGTGAACTCTCGTGGAGGTGCAAGTAGTCAATAACGTTGTTGAAGTTCACACCCTTGATGACCATATTTAAGGCCTCGTGATAAGCTTTTGCAACTAACTCCGGATTGTAAGTATTTTGGCCAGGATGGTACACGATTTTGGTGAAGCTCGTGTTGTTGAACACGTTGTTGATACCCAAACTCCATGTTTCCTGGATGCACATGATAGCGATCTCATTGTACCTGTCAGCTTCGCGTGGGAGGTAAATAGAGTATCCTATTGTCTGTAAAACCCTGCAGAAACCAATGATAATGGTATTAGGGATCTTGTTGAGCTTTATTGTCCTGTAACTTTTGAATTCACTTCCGAAGTTCGTCAGTGAATGAACAGTCCTTCTCAACGAGCGCGCGTCGCCGGGGTTGAGTGATTTCAATTTCTGGTTTATGGATGCAAGAAACAACTGCTTGCTGCGCTCTCGTTCTGATTTAGTTTCCATAACAAAAATAAAAACAATCCTATCGTTAATATTTATCCATTCTTTGAAAGAAAAATTTAGACTTTGGATGAATTACAGAGCACAAAAAACGAAAAACAGCGATTTCAAAGTTTCTATCGGGAATTTTGCGAAAATTTATGTTTTTCTACTTACAATACAATAAAAGACATATTAATCATTTTTTAAAACCATTCAATTCATTCAATAAATTGAATTCGATTGCCGATGAAAAATCAATGTGTTTTTTAAAAAATAATCGCAAATAATTCCTTCACATCATCACATATATCTATATAATAAAGCAAATTGATTATTAACAAATAGGTGGCACGTGCAATCATTGCAGGTGTTTCTAATGCTGAATCCAATGATTATCAAAGAAAAGGGTTTCCAAAAGTGACAAAATATCAAATTTTCCAAGCTAATATCCAATAAAAAAACCTAAAAAGCATGTTTTTCATCTTCCAAATTTTGAATTATGATATATTTATAACCTTACCAATTCAAACGTTTGTGTCAGAAGTTTTTGTTATTTGTGAAGTTTATTTTCAGTTTTTAAAATTTAAACATATGCAAAACTATATGTAGATCATGTTTCGGAAAATTAACGATGGAACTTTTCAAAAACTCAAAAACATCTAAAAATGTGTTTTTAGTACCTACACATTATGTAGAGTCTGTTTTTCATTTTTAAATGAAAATTTGGTTTTATTTTAATGACATCATTGTTTTATCCACGATTATATCACCTGAGGCTACAGCAGGCCCAATAATTGTCAAAATCTCGGATTTTTTGTTATCACAAAATGGAAAATTTAATTGAAAATAATAGGCTAGCCACATTTCCTGTGCCATTTTATAGTATTGACAGAGTGCTGCATGTGCTTTAAGCCTTTTCGCTGTTGGACGATGCTCAATTTGGAAAATATATTCTCTCATAAAAATCGTTGTTTTTAGTTTGAAAACTGATTGCCGGAGCACGTGTTAGTCGTTTGTTGCAATAGTTTAGCTTATAACAATTTAATTACAGCATTTTGTCTGACTGCACCACAGTTCAGTTTCCGGAGACTTTTCTTTTGATACTTTTGTGCATATAGGTTGTATTTCTGGGAATATAAAGTAAAAATACTTTACTCTCATCGCTAAACATCCATCGATGCTCATGATTCCATTTGAATCCACCCCTGAAGCGACGCTATTCTCAATGTGTAGTACCATGTTTTTGGCAGAAAAATGAATGTTAGTAATTCATTGATGAACAAGCAATACGGTAACATGTAGAAATAAGAGGTGGAACTCTTATAGTATACGTTTTTTGATATAAAGAATATGGAGAGAGTGATATTAGTTCTTAAAATTAACGATATATTTTTAACAATTCTTTGTCATTAGAATTTTACATTAACACTATTGAAAAGCTTCGATTTACCTCAATTGCATTCTTGCTAAATATATGCCAAGTGATTTTTCCACATATTGTTCAGTTCAGGATGATATTACAAGCTGATAATGCTTTAACTATATAGGAACTGTTTAAATACTTCTATATTATTTAGTAATAGCATTGATAGCCTTTAAATCAATTATATATTTTATGTCCATCAAAATATTAAGCGATTAATCAATTTGCAGATTGTCAACTCGTTTATTTACTCGATCGAATGATGTCCATATGTATGTTAAGCGTTATATAGCATATTTTTGCTAACCGTTGATATCAAATCAACAGATAATCGACTAAACTTGTGATAAATGAGGTTTATAATTGAATTATTGATTGGAAGATAAAAGAATTTCAAACTTCATCATGATCGATATTTTTTCCAAAAAATATTACTCTTATTGAAGTCCTATTATTTAATGTTTGAGTTACTTTGGCGATTTTAATGTAATTGGGAGATTGACCAAAGTGGAATACATTGAGTAAGCAAAACTCGAATATTCCTTATGAAAAATGTGTGTAGTTCGACTTTCTCAATGATTGCATAGTTGTATGAACAGCATTGATGTATTTTATAGCTATGCCACGTGCCAAATCCAAGTTTTATAGCAGTAATTGAATCCTCAAACACCAAAACCATAACAAAATGAAGAATTTTTCATGAATTTATCTTAGTCTCTAAGAGTAGGTATTGGATTTAATGATAACGAAGAGATTATCATCAATCAGAACAACTGATCCTGTGAAAAATTGGACTTTTTGTGAGTTATCGCGTGCAATGCTCGTTTTTAGACTGTTCTAATGTGATGTATGACAGTCTCGTGCTTCTGACACCGATGATGAGGAATAGTAGTATATACCCGGTGTTACTTATCATTCTAAATATAGAGGATGTATGCCAACATATATGTTTTGATCACATAATCGAACAAGTAATTTTTTAAGTAATTTAATTTTTTTATTCGGATAAAAGAGTGAATATATATGGCGATCGTTTCGCCTGAGCTTATGAAAAATGGGATATTAATTTATTAAAAGTTGATGATTTTTTTTTTAATTAAATCTAATGAAAACGTAATAAATATTGATTCAAAACATCCCTTCGAGACTGAAAAAATCGAAGACTCAACACATATTAAAACAGAAATTTCTTCTCGTTCAGGTCGCGGTCTAAATCCTGAATTGATTAAAGAACAATTTAGAAATGAAGATTGTGAATTAATAACTGAATATAGAGGATGTGAAAGTGAACTTATTTGTAGATACAACGGTAAAGTATTTTCGAATAAAGGTGAAAGACCTCATAAATGTGGGGAAAATTTTTATTTCTGCTGTGTAGTCCCGCGACCTTCATAACTTTTTATCTGATCAATATTTTTTCGATTTGAAAGTACTTTCATGTACATATTGATAGTTGTCTATCCAGTGGTGTAAGTGGCACAGTCTATATATC
>JALKBU010000072.1:0-93930 GCA_023091735.1 Trichomonas tenax | reverse complement strand
ATTTATCTTGTTTGAAGCATCAAAAATTTGGATTGACATTTTCGCTTACTTTTAGATTTATTAAAAAAATAAATTATTTTAAAAATTAGACTTAATTTTTTGAATTAACGATTTCACTCAAATTTTACGTTAATGAAGCAGTAAATAATATCATTAACTTATAAAGTAACTTAAAACATCAAATTTTACGTTAATGAAGTAGTAAATTCAAACATTGACATCGAAATTAATTTAAAACATCAAAATTTAAACGTAAACACTCAAAAATAGTTTTTAAATTTTCGAAGTCATAAAATCCTTACGCTTTCTTTTCTTAGTTAGTTAGTCATGGTATATCATTAAATATTTTTTTTTCTATCTTCTTTTAAATGAATATAGAAAATTTCTTTAAATCGCTCAACTTAAAAATAGAATTCACGGACAAATATTTTCATGAAAATTATACTAATTTATTTGATCATTTTAAATACACATATGAAACAAATACGGATGATGTTATAGATGAATTGAAGAATTCATACGAATTCGAAAAGAATGAAAATATGAAACCGGAAATTTATGAAAAAATTATGAAAGAAGATAATAATATTGAAAAAATTTATAAAATTATTGAACCTAAGTATTTATACAAACGAAATAAAGCAGTATATGTGAATGATATGTTTGGAACTATTTACACTGGCGCTAAACAAACATATATAAACATTAAATATTTACAAGAATGGGTAAATAAGTTTCATGAATGTCAATTCGAAAATAAAATAGATAAAATATTATGTGGATTTATATTGCATTTATTATACATTCGAATACATCCACATTTCGATGGTAATGGAAGAATGAGTCGATATTTATTTCTAGAGAATAAATTGTGTACAATAAGCTTTTGTCCATTGAGTAAAATTTTGAAAGAATATCTGGAATTAGCAATGAAATACATAGATGCCATTTATAAATTCATAGACGAAAGTGTTGATGCCGATACGGCAAAAGAAGAAGATTATTACAAGTTAAATATCGATAATAAAATATTAAAGAAAATATATTATATTATTTACATTTCCGTTTGTTATAAATACTGTATCAAATATGACGATAAAATGATTAAATCATTTAATAAATATAATGATTTTAAATATATTTTCTGTTTGGGTAAAGCTCAACATGAAGTCGGAAAAATCAACAACAATTTGACATCAAACGGTCATCGAATCAAAAATCAAAAATTGGTGAATAAAGTAGATAAGTTATTAAATTTTGATCGTCATGTTGAGCTTATTAAAGAATTTGGTATTACTTATTAAAGAGCAAATCTCTGCAAACATCAACTTATAAAGTTACTTAAAACATCAAATTTTAAGCAAATGAAGCAGTAAATTCAAGTCTTGACTTGTTTTAAATCAACATTTTAAGTAAATTTTAAGCGTAAACATTCAAAAATAATTTTTAAATTTTCGAAGTCATAAAATCCTTTCGCTTTCTTTTCTTAGTTAGTTAGTTAGTTTGTCATTAAACTTAATTTTATACAAAAATAAACTTAATCTTTATAATTCTTCCTCTACTATATCAATTTCTAACTCTTCTTCTTCATTAATGTCTAAATCTAATTCCTGAATAGCAGGAAATATTTTATCCTTTACTTATAAATGCCACCAAGACTTAATGCACAAGCTGTCAAGAACGAATTCGTTAAATAAGATTACATTCTTCCGAACAATTTCACTTATAGAAATGCGAAGGGAAAGATCAGAGTATACGACGAACGTAACGATGAATACGTGCACCTATCATTCAATCAACTCAGATACCAAACCGAACGTGCGGCAACATTGAATATGCAAATCAATGACAATGTATCAGATCCTCAATCTTCATTCGAAAGATTCGTCGAGAATCAAAATGAATCATTCAGTAATAAATCCGATGAATATTAACAGAAAGCGTTTGATTTATTCAAGACAGTAATTCCTGTCATTAAATCGAAACAAAATTCAACACTTAGATTTAATAATGATGAGAAACTTGCACAATTGTACGGATTCCTCAAAGCTATTGAAACAGCAAATTTAATTGATACTGATATAAGACTTACAATTCATGATTCATTCGGCAATCTTTCATACGCTCATGCAAACAAAAACACAATCGGATTATTAATTCAAGTGTTTTTTGATCCCGCCACTGACCTCAAAGATTCAGACTATACAATGCTTGATAACCTTGTCGATGTTGAAAGTATTGATTTAGAATTTATCCCGTCAATTCAAGGCACACGAAGTAATGCAGGCTATTTCCCCTTTATCAATAAATCAAGCATTGACCTTTCCGATTATGGCATTTATAACTCTGAATCCTCAATATTGAACGAATCGTGTTTAATCACTGCATGCCGTTCATCAAAACTATTCGATTCCGAACAAAAGAAGCTCATTTCTTCCGTCATTAAGACAAGGAACCTTTTGAAGTCAGACCTGAAACATTTAGCGAAATTAATGAATGTAAAAATCAATGTTTCAATAATCACAAACTATGAAACAGGCAAGACATCCCACAAAGAATATAACAAAGATGCCTCGACGAAGCTAAAACTACTTATAGCATTTGATCATTACATGCTTGATAGAACCTTACTCTAAACGTCCGATGTCAATATTTAAAGTCATAAAGAAGTTGCAGGATGAAAAATTATTTGCCGAATTATCAGAAAAGAAGATATTAGAAAGGATTTCTTCATATAAAAACGATGAATCAAATGATTATATATGTGAAAATTCATTTCGACCTTTAATCATTCATGATAAAAAATTAAATAAACACATTCGTGAAAATCGTGTCAGTCCTACAAAGAAGTTATTCGGTTATGATCCCGAACCTGAAGAAATTGAATTTAGACTTGATGAATTGCAAGGAGTAATTAATAAATTACCGTGCAGGAATCACATTAACGTTCAGGATTATTATAAATTTGCCGAACTTGGTCAGAAGATACTTTATGAAACAGGATGTTACGACAACGTTTACGAATTTTGTGGAAAGATTGCGAAAGATATTAGATCAAAACTTACATTCCCAAAAACGAGAACATTTAATGACAAACCATTTTATTCGAATGAAAAACTTTATTATCTCAACATCAATAGCGCATACATGAATTTTGTCAAATACATCGAAACAGGAAAGCCTAATGAAAACAGTGAATTTGAAAGCAAGAATAAAAGGATTGGCGAAGTAATAAAGATGTTATACGATGTCCGAATCAATGCAAAAAGAGCAGGAAATCAAAAGCTAGCAACAACATTGAAGTTCATTATGAATTCAACTTGGGGGTATTCGATTTCAAAGCCTCGAATTATCAAAAATAAATATGTCCAAAAGGTCTACAATTACATTCAACGCTTCGGGTCGTATATATTGAAATATAACTACATGAACAATGAGGCGGGATTTGTAAATTCAATCAACGGCTACGTCGAAAATTTCACATTCCCTCAATTTGCCAGAAGTGTTTTGAAAGAATATAACAAATTCTTTAATTATGTGAAATCAATTGTTCCTATCTTCTATGAAAACATCTATGCAATACTAACTAATGAAGAAGGTAATAATAAACTCAATTCATTAGGTTTAATCAACCCTTACGAACTTGGCAAATTCAAAGTTGACAAAATAATCTCTGAAATAGCCATTATATCAAATCGTTTATACGTTGTAACCTATATCGACGGCGAAAAGATTTATCACGTGTCAAAGAAAAATGTCGATTATGACGACTTTGTTAATAATGTTAAAAACTCAATTAATTTATAAATAATTTTATATTTTATTTTTATCATAAATGCAAAGAGCAGCACGCAAACCAAGACTTACAAAGTCACAAGTTCATGATTTCCTCGATTGGCTTTATAGCAAACCCGAAGAATTCAGGACAAACTCAACTGCAAGATTAATTAAACAGTTATACTTAAAAGAAATGAATATTGGTGTATCCCGTCCATTTGTAAAAAGAAATGTCAACCTTTGGCTCAAAATCGGCAATAAATACTATAAAAAAGATCGACCTTACACGTATGAACATTTATTAACTAAGAAGTGAAAACACAACTTTATTTTTCAATGGGTAGATCGTGAAAAAAGATGTGAAAAACACGATTTTTTGACTTTTGTATTTTTCGGAATTAAGTTTAAGTTTGCACACTTACGCTCAAAAATCAATCGATTTATCAATTAATATTGACTTAAACGAATCTTTCAATCTTTCGACACTTCGCACGAAAGACTATAAGCTGAATGGCGGTATTGGCATTAACATCAACGGATTCATTAATGACCTCAAACGATGTGTTGCAGTTATTAACTCGGCAGAGATGGTTTTCGCTGTCAAAGATTATGACGGCGTCAAAGATACCGGTAAACTGACATTCTTGACTGATAAGGGATTCGAACGTTTGATGAAATCAATCAATTTGGGATATTACATGAAAGATGGAAAGAAGAAGCAAGTAAATGCTTATTCTATTTATTGTGAGGGTACAAATAAAAATTACTTAATGAAAAACGGAATGAGATTTTATGACGAAAGAGAAGATATCTTTTCGTACTTCAACGGCTACTATTACAAATTACTTCCTGAAATCAACACTGACAAGATCGCCAATTTCTTAAATCATGTCAAGGAAGTCATCGCCAAAAAAATGAGGAACTTTATGAATATATCATTAATTGGTTCGCTTATATTTTGCAAAATCCTGCAGGTAAGACTGAAACAGTCCTTTTAATCACGGTAAGCAAGGAACAGGTAAAAATATTTTCACTAATGTATTGTGTGATTTAATTAAGAAGTACTCGAACAACAACATGACAAATATTGACTATTTAGTCGGTAAATTCAACGCTTCAATTGAAAATATGAAGCTGATCGTCTGCAATGAATTATCGAGTGTTGAAACCAATAAATACCTCAATTATGACGCATTAAAAGCGGTCATTACTGAAAAAGAAGCAGTAATTAATCAAATGAACATGCCAGCCCGCACAACTGAAAATGTCGTCAATTTAATCATGGTTTCAAATAATTTCAACTCTGTAAAGGTTGAATCAGGCGATAGACGTTACGTTGTCATTGAAGTTTCCGATAAGTACAAAGGTAATTTTGAATACTTTGAGAATCTTTGCAAATCATTTGATAATGATTTTTATAATAACCTTTTCACTTTCTTCATGAAGTGTGATATATCAAAATTCAATTTGCGAAAGATCCCGATGACAGCAGAAAGGGAGGAATTAATCGAAGCCTCAAAATCTTCATATCAATTGTTTTATGAAGAATATAGTGATGCATTTGTGGACGGTTGGTTATGCAATAATTGCTATCAGGCATACATTCGTTTCGCAAAAGAAAACAATTTTTGTGTTTGTGCTTCAAATACATTCGGTGCAAAAATGCATGATTTTGTGGAAAGAAAGAGAAAGAAAATTGACGGTGAACTTTTTTGGATGTACTATAATAAGTAAAGCAAGCAATAGTCATTTATTTTTTCCCCTTGTTCCTATCTACTTCTGGCCTTAATTTATGACCCCTTTTCGAATGCCAGAGCTGAACCAAAAAATATAATCACTCCCTTTTCATCAATCTCACCTCTATTTTTCACGAAGTGCGAATCTTCACTTTGTCATTTTATACATTGTTTTCCTCATTTATTTTTAATGTCAGCACAAGCTTCTGAGGTCTGAAGACTGATCGGCACTTGTTTTTTACTGTTTTCACTTGTTTTTTTTTTCTTGGTTCCTAGTTAATTTTCAACAGGAAAGTTGGTCATTTTTGACTCTAAAATCATGTTTTCACGCCTTTTTTCATGTATTTTCACCATATATATTATATGTTCCTGGTTCCTAGTAACCTATGATATGATATTTATATAATAAATAAATTTGGTTTAGCTTTTCAGGTCTGAATAATCTAAAAATAAGTGATAAATATAAATGGATTTGGAAGAAGGTAGGAACCGGGTCCCCAGGAACCACTCCAGTCATTCAAAAACGCCCCCTAACATCAACACCGGAACATCGACCGGTTCCTGTTTTCCTACCTTTTTATTTTACATTAAAAGCAAATCTTGCTTAGCTCTGACATTCTAAAACACCTCAAAAGTCAACGCCTAAAATAACTAGGAACATTAAATAAACGTACAAATCCTAACGTCGACATGAAAAATAACGAGGTCCGATACTTTTCATTAACGTACAGACCCCATTTTTCAAAATAACCCCTTGTCCGACACTTTCAAAACTAACAGGCCCCTTCGGTAAAACAACCCCATATCGTTTGCCACTTTAGCCTTAAAGTGTGAAAAATGAAGCCCCGCCTTATTTTGGGGTCATGAATCCTAAATAGATCCGCGACGGCGATCACGCGAAGCGTGATCAGAGGCACCATATGTGTGTGTACTTTCACATTCTTTATATTCATTTATTAATTCACAACCTTCATTTTTAAATTGTTCTTTAATCCATTGGGGATTTAAACCACGATCTGAACGAATTGAAATCTCTAAGTTGCATATATCTGTTTTAATAGGTGTAGCCTCATTTTTTATTACGTTTTGATTAGATTTAATTAAAAATTCATTAACTTTTAATTGTTTAATTCCCCATTTCTTCATAAGCTCAGGCGAAACGATAGCCATATATATAGATTATTTCAGACAAATAAAAAAATAAATTATTTTAAAAATTAGTTGCTCAGAATTACACTCTATATATAATGTTTGGTGGACATCCTCTATATATAGAATGGCAAGTAAACCCTTTACTATTCTTCTTCCCCACTCTGAGAATATCCATAATCATAACTTCCTTAATATATAAAATAAACAATTTTCCTATAATTTACATCGAAATGTTAGTAATTTCTTATAAACTGAAGTGCGAAAAATGATACTTACACAATTTTTTGAGATATTTACAACTCCAAATGGAAAGTTTTGATTCTTGCACCAAAATTGTGTAAAACGAGTCTTTGACACCTTCAGCCATAAATGGGTATCAATATTCAATACACCACTTCATTACCACTGATATTATTCGGAATATTTTCCATATTGTATTTACCTTATACGAAATTTGACTTCAAATCTCAAGCTCTAAGACTTACCAATGATGCAAATTAAAAATTCGGCCGAACATTTTGAAATTGTAGGTTATTAAAAAATTCATCATCAAAAACCGTTAAAATTGCTTGAATACCATCTCCATATACTTTCTACAGTTTTGTTAATATCTTCTCAAAGAATTGCTGCTCAATTTAAAACTTTCATGTTACTGCTTAGGATTCAAAAACTATAAAGATATAATTAAAGCATTACCATCTACACCAATTGAAAAGTTATGTTTAATTAATCGTTATCAAGAAAATAAATATAAAATTAATAGTAAAACAAAAACATCGATTAAAACATTATTAGATTTATTATTTGAATATAATTATTTTGAACCTATTAGAATTGGTGATATCTTTACATACACAACAACATTATATAATCAGAATTTAATTGATATGACTGATTTATCATATAATGAAAAGTTATGTTGTAAATTTAAACAGAAATATGAATCTAAAGATAATAAGAATAATAAATATGGTGAATACTATATTTGAATAGTGGTTTGGTTGACCTGTATGAACGCCGTTTATGTCAACAGCATCGCAACCTGGATGACCGCTTAGAAAAGAAGAGCCACTCATTCCAACTCGATAGAGGTATGCACTATTGCCGCTGCCCGAGTAGCTGCGAATGACACCAGCACTCCCACCATAATAGCCATCTCCACCTCCTGAGGATAGTACAGTGTTATCTGCCAATCCCGTTCCTCCATAGCCAAATGCAAATCCTGTTGTTTGACTAACATCATTACTGATGACATGTTGCTGTTGTTCGTTTAATTTGTAGGCAAATAAATCTCGGCCTGGTGATCTCTTGTTACTGCATGCACCACCAGACCCACCTGCGGCTACTATGACACGACTGCGAAGAGATTCTGCAGTGTTGGAATGGGTATCTTCGATTAACCTTAAAACGGTGGCACACCTGCAGCAGCTCCATCGTCATCATTATTATCAGGGCCGTCATTTCCACCTCCATTATAGCCTCCAGGGACAACAAAATTTGTAACTTAACTTCCATCTGTTCCTTTGCCTCCTATGTATAGGTATTTGAGATTCAAAAATCCAGAAACATATGCACCATTGGATTTTGTTTTGGATTTGACTGTATCACAATAGTCATTACCACCATTTCCACCCCCATAATTCGATTAAATATTTTCCTTTCTTAAGATTAATAGGAATTGGAGAACAGGACGAAGGGGAATTGGGATGTGGAAAAGAATAATAATTAAACGTTCTTTCTTCAAATGAGAATCTAATTGATCCATTACATTATTAAATAATGATACTTTTAATGTACTCATTCAATATTAATTACATCACTGGTAATCATGCGACAATTATTCTCATTGTTTTTACCATTATTTTTTCATTTTATCAATTTGCATTTTCAAGTCCTCTGTTATGGTTCATTATTGATGTCATAACTCAAGCAAGCTATTTAAGCAATGATATATTGATTTTTTAACTCATTATTTGTTCAATCTGAACATCAATTTCATGGTTTTTTATACTCATACATATATTCCAAATATCTAATTTATGATATAGGCAAGTTCCATTTCATTCAATACTTTGATTTCATCATTGATGAGCTCATCAATGATGAAATCAAAGCTTATTTGTTTTTGACGAATCATGAGCATAGATGTATCACTGCTATATGAAAATAAAAGTCTTTAAAAATGAAATTAATTTCCCAAAATAGAAAAAAAGCCTCATTTCTAAACATTCTTCTACCATTATATTATAATATATATTATAAACTTTGAATATTATTATTTGGCTAATACAAAGGCTGTAATTCCTATTCCGGAAACAAAATATTTTAACGAAAATTGATTTTTGATTAAAAATAAAATATACATAATGAGTAGATTCCAAAAATAAAGTTTTGGAAAACACAAAAATCAAAAACCCAAAATTTAGTTAGAAATAGGCTTAACATGATGAATAAATGCTAAATTTAAAGTTTTGTAAAAAATATGTTAGAAAGAAAAAAAACGTTATATAATTTTTTCAGATGTTCAGAGATAAGTATCAAGCGGGTTTCTTAAATCTTTTCTATTCCGTCGGCTCTAAGCCCCTCAGCATCTGGGAGCAGCACGTCGAAAATGGATACATCAAGAGACTCACAGATCCAGATATTAGATCTTGCGTCCTCGAAATCGTAAGTACGACAGTCAATAATACATACATAACCTGCCCGGCTGATCCAAAGGACGAGCTTGCTATTAAGCTTCCGTTCTTGGTTTTAGTTTTAAAGTATCTCAAGAAGTACTTTACTTTCGAGATCCAAGTCTTGGATGATATGAATATGAGACGCCGTTTCCGCGCTTCTAACTTCCAGTCAAAGACACGCGTCAAACCGTTCGTTTGTACGCTCCCAATGAGATTGGACCCAGGATGGAACCAGATTCAGTTCAACTTGAGCGACTTTACACGCCGTGCTTACGGTACTAACTACATTGAGACACTTCGTGTTTCTGTTTTCGCTAACTGCCGTGTTAGACGTATTTACTTCTCCGACAGACTTTACACAGAAGATGAAGTTCCACCAGAATATAGGCTTATTCCAACAAAGCCAGAGGGCGAAGAGTAATAAATAATTTGCTTTTTTTTATTATCAGTAATAACAAATACAACTATGCTTTTCATTCATTCCAAATTCATCAAAACAAAACACATATATGCAAAAGCGCTGATATCAATGAAATAATTTAATTTTGATATATCGAACCATTTAAATTTCAATTCAAGGATCGAATTTTTTCAGTTAGTTATGATTATATTAGGATCTAAACTGATTAAAATAATTTTAAATCATATTGAAATTAAAATGAATGTATGCCATTATCAACAACAGATATTGAACTAAATACATAATTATCATATACAACATATTTATTTGATCGTATCTATACTAATTGCATTAAGAATAGCAATTATATTATGAACTTCACTCGCTTAGCATTTGACCTTGAATTTTTATGTTCATTTCATAAAATTATGTATTCACAATGGCTGATATTATTATATTTGAGGCAATGAACCTTTGTATATATGTTATATGATTTGAGATATCAAAATATGAAATCATAGGATGCAATTTAGACGAGATAAATGTTTTGCTCTGATCGTTCTTCGTTATGAGGCTTATCCTTGTTTTTGCGAATAATGCAACAAGCAATGACGATAATAGCAATGGAGCCCATTCCTGAGAAGATGCCAATCAAGGCTTTGGTTCCCTGTCCCATTTCCTTAAACCTAGAAGTGTTACTGTAATTATTTGCACTTTCTTCATAATTATTAGATGAACTATAAGTTGGTTGATATGTTTTTGGTTTCGGAGTTGGTGTGGATTCATTCCAATCACCGTAATCAACTGGTTTAACAGTATATTGATAGATCTTTCCGTCTGCATCAGTGATGGTGACGTCAAAAACATGTCCTAAATAACTTAGCTCTGAAGTGAACCCATTCAGCTTAAATTCAACACCTTTCTGAGATTTGAACTCAGGAATATCCATTTTTGTAACTGCGACTGATTGTCCATCGACATCAACACTAACTTGTAGTGGTGCATTAACATACTCACTCCAGAAACTCCATGTATTGAATATGTATTGATATGGGAAATATCCTCCAGCAGGACGTGCTGTAATCAAAAGCTTCTCACAGCTTTGAGAATACGAGATATGACTTGCTAAACTTATTACAACAGTAGTATATCCTTTATAGCTATCATATGCACCTGCAAATGTTATTGTGGTCATTTCATTATGAAGGATATATCTTCTGCTTATATGGCCTTTTGGAGGATTGATAAACAAATAGAGACCATCGATTACTCTATATCCATTAGAAAAAAGCGCTCTTAGTGATGTACTACAGCCTTCATATGTTTCAGAGGATAAACATTTACCACTATCTGGAAATCTACTTAAATTTACATTGACAGAACTCAAAATTGCACACTCAAGTGAAGCATCATAGTATTGATCATTGAGTTCGACTTTTGTTTCGAATCCTTTCATCCAATGAATAAAATTGAGTTCCCTGAGTGCCAACCCATTGTCGTATGCTTTGTCGTATGAGAATTTATCACATCTCCATTTTTGATCTGGATACGAAACTCGACATTGGGATATGTTCTGAGGATAGTGTTCGCTGTTGAATCGCTTGCAAATTTGGGCCATTGTACGCTGCTCAACTCTATCGAAACGTATCGATAAAACAAAAGCAAACATTCTTTAAAAATGAATAAAAAATATTTTTTATTGCCATGAAATGCTATGTTTTGGATATCATTTTTATTGTACTTAAAAATCATTTATGATATCGCAAATTTGAAATAAACTGTTGATTAATTTGTGTGGTTTACATATGCAACATCCTTTCCCATACCAAGGTTCGAAATTTTGCATGATAGTGCAATAAGTTGCATTCGAAAGATTTATTACTATTTTAGTCAAATATCTCTTCAAACCATGATCGAGGAATGGCGATGATCTCTGATGCTTTCGGCAAAGGCTTGAAATCAATATTTCATTGGTTCAATTATTTAAATGATTTGCTATATATAAAAAATATATGTTTTTTAGCTGCTTCTATATTAGGTCTTTAGCTTGTAGTTCCAATTCAACGAATTCCTTAGAAGAATCCATAATTTCTTACATTGAAGAAAATTTGTGGAAACTGGATAAACACCACATGTCATTGCTGTAGAATTTTGTACTCAATCTTAAGTTCAAATGATTGCACTATCACAGTTTATATTATTACAGCAATCTGGATCATTCAATTCATCACAGTTTATATTATTACATATTTATCATTGTATTATCAACTTCACAGTTTATTAATTTAAATCGCTCCAAAATGTGGTACTTCCTTCAGAGGCCTCCGATGGCCCACATAAGCTAAGTGATAAATGGAAAGGATCTAATCACTGTAAATATTAGAAAGAGAGGAAACTTTTTCTAAAGTGGATATTTTTCTGACATTGATATAATCTACATGACAAAAAAAGTATTTACAAAAAAGACGTTAAAAGAAATTTGAATAAATGAGTTTTGGACCACCGAGGCATAAAAATTTAATACGAGAACATATAACGGAAATAAGGGTTAAAGAAATTCCCGATGATCAATATCAAAGCTTAAACAAACACTACAAACCTCCAAATAATGAAATTAAGCCAAAAGAAAGCGAATTTCCGGCAAGCAAACCTCCAAAAAGAAAATTCCATGCGCCAAAAGGCACAAAATCGCAGGAATTAAAGGAAAGATCGACAAGGAAAAAACTCGACAATTTTGAAATGCAGAAAAAGACCGAAGAATTACAGACCATGATACGCCAGGAGAACATAGAAAAGCAAAAAGAAAGAATTTCTTCGACAGTTCGTCGAACACAAAGTTTGTATTCTTCAATGGGCATTTTGATAAAACGAGATAGAATTAAAGCAACAGAGCGTGTGTACAATGAGTGGCTCATCCTCAAAAGCCAAGAGCACGAACTTAGGCAATCGCTGCTCGCAAAGATCGTTGGAGATATGACGACTTTCTCTATCGAGCGCGAACTCACTGCATTGCAGAGAGCTGAGAAAGAAGCAGCACAAAAGGCACTTGAAGAAGGAAATCAACCTCAAGATGGTCAAAATCCTAATCCTGAAGTTGCTCCAAAAGTTTAAAAAATTTTAATGTTTGTTGATTGTATAAAAAGAATAATATATATTTAAAAAAATAACGCAAAACAAATTTATACAATTAATTAATAGGAATAAAGACGACTTCCTTATGATGCAATATGCATAAAGCGACAACAGAATCATCATATTTGAAGTCAACAATCTGCGAGTTCGATTTATAAATCATTTCAGGCTCCGCATTAGGCTGTACGTGAATATCATAAATGCAGCCACTATCAGATACAACAAACAAATGATCCATGCCATGAATTTGCACCGTGATCCAATATTTGACGCTGAAGTTGAGATTAATGGAGAACTGAAGGAAACCGTTAACAGAGAATATATCCAATTGATTTTCCTTGAAAGCAGCAACATTTCCAATTGATTTCAAGCATAATATATTTGTATATATATTATCTGACTGGTGAAGATTGACAAAACTGCAATCAGAAATGTTATAGAACAAAAGCTGTTTGTTGGTCATTGAAACAACTAAACTGTCGTAATTAGGGTCTACTGACATACTTATGATTCTAGAATAGACATTAATTGTCTTGATATTGTCGATATCATGGATTTTGATCATTCCATCCATGTAACCTTCAACTAATATATTTTGATATATTACTTGGGATAAATGATTCAAAATATTTTTTGTTTCATTTTCTGGAAGAATTGTCATTGATAATGAATCATTATTTATGACAATAAATGAATTTCCAGCAACAATAACTTTCGATAAAGGAGATAATGAACAATTTTCAAGTTTAGAGACAGTAATGGATTTATTGATTATTTGGCCAATGAATGTTCTGTTTTCATCTTGAATGAGAAGGACAGATTTTGTGTTAGGATTATAATAAGCTGCAGCACAGTTCTTTGTGTATCGTATAGAAAGATTGACAATCTCAGATAACTTCTTTGGAGTCATTACAGGAACAACATGATTTATTAAATTCTGGACCCATTCGTGAACATTTATTGCACCTATTACATTTTCCATTGCAGATCTAAGTTCAAAGCTGACTGTTGGAGGGAAAGAAGGAGAAATTGTTTCAGGAGAACATAAAATTTCATGTGAAAATTCTCCATATTTTTGGATATTTGGAAATTCTGCAGGATCAATTTTGTACTTTTCTTTGATTTCATCAAATGAATTGTACGCTTTGTATTGATCATTTTCAAATCTGTTGAATTGATATTTTGGATACAATGTATTGAGAGCGAATGTGCTTCCATTAACAAACTGATAAAATGTTATGAATGTAACACTGCTTTTGATGGATTCGGCGAATAGCTGAGCTTGGTCACTTCCAATCTTGAATATTGGGAGTGAAAGCTTTGTTATCATTTGATCATATAAATCTTCTTGATGGAAGATGGCTAAATACATTTTTCCATTCTTCATAATGAAACTCAATCCACTCCTTCCTGATAAAAATGTCATTCGAATTTGGTTGAACATGAGTGATTTCTTGAACTTTACTGCTTCGAACAAAAATTCATTTTCGAATAGTGTTCCTTCACAGTCAATGCAAGTGTTTCCATCTTTATAGAACTTTGCTTTGAGTTGACATAATGACGGAAGAGAATTTCTAATTATTGGTTGTTGTTCAGTGATCTTTTCGTATCTTCTCAGTTTGTTCGAAACCAAGTTTGTTGAAATGAAGTTTCTCTTGACCCATTGTGGTTCTTTGTCATTGGATTGATGTAATGCATACAAAAGTTGTTTATCGTTGCTTGTTTTGACTTTTAATAATTGTTTGTATAACTGCTTCAAGTCGTCACTCTCCATTTTGTGTTTCTTGCTGACATTGTGTAATTGATTACCTAAACCATTAACAAAAGAGTTCAGTCTCATTGAAGACATCTGTATTTCTGGAGTTGTCAACATTTCAAGCTCTTCTTTGATTTTTGGAAGATTGGATAACAAATAGGAATTCATTTGTACCCAAGCTTCTTTGTTATTAGTTTTGACGTACTTGTATAATATTTCAACAAAGCTGTAGTATTTCAATTGCTTCTTCATGCTCGTGATCTGGGAAATGAAAAGAGAAGAAAGAAGATTATATGAGTACTGATTCATTTGATCACTGTTGCAAATTGCAAATGCCAAATAGTTTCTTGTGGGGTCAAACTTTAAGTTCTTAAGATCGTGATATGTTTTGATAATATTTTCTTTGTCAGCAACAACAGCACTGACTGAATCGGCAAAAGGCGAATTTGCAATTGTGTTCCTCATTGTTTCTGATAATGGATTCCTTCTCCATTGGAAGAAAATCGCAATTATTGCTCTGATCCAAATTTTGGGAATGTGTTGAATTTCTTCTTTGTTCATAACTATTTGATCTATAATGATTTTAACCAATAAACTTTTAACGTTTTGTGCATCAACGTTCATTCTGAGGCCCAAAAGATCAATTAATGACAATGTTTGATCCAAATCTAATAAATTAAACTCGAATATTATAACTTTTGCAATGAAATAAATCATATCTGTTTGTTCCATTCCCTGACTGACTAATGCAAAAATACATGGCCAGAGCTGCCAAAATTCAAGTCCTTTGATCATTCTCACTGTATCACTTTTTTCTGAAATCTTATTGACGATCTCTGATATTTCACGCCGAATTGTTGAATCACCTTTCAATGAGATGAGTGTTGCCAAAGTATATAAAACCGGGAATTGACGAACATCATCAATAAACATCTCGCAAGAGAAAGAAATTGGTAACTGATAAGCGAGAACTTGAGAGCGAGTGTAGAAGTTTTGTGCGCTGCATATATAGAAAACTCTGAGAAGAGGTGACAACAATTCACGGTATTGAGTGAAGTTGACACTGTGCAAATACTTAACATACTCATTGCTCTTTGGTGCGAATTCGAATAATTGACAGGCTAAATTCAAGAAGAAAGAAATGAGTGTTGCATCTTTGCATGAAACTGCACTTTCAAGAACAGAAATGATTCCATCATCTTTGTCATTGATAACTTGATATAATTCGACAAGAAGTGCGGTGATAATTTGGAGAGCTTTATTGATGTCAAGTTGAGGATTTCTTTCAACTGTTTCTTGTCCTTCGGCAGAATAATAATAGAATGCTCTTATAATGGTGACAAGATGTCTAAAGAATCCCTTGGACGTGAATATATCAATAAATTGCGGAACAACTTTGCGATGAATAAACACTAAAATTTTTTCAAGATTCTCATTACTGCTTTTCACTAATAATGAGTGATTGAATAAAACTGATGAAATGAAAGATTCGCAAATAGGATTTGGGAAAATTGAAGACATGTGATACAAACTTTTGTAAACATTGATTGTTAAATTGCCAAACAGTGATATAATAATGTCGAAATTTTCTTGTTTGAGATCGTAAATATCTTCAACGAATCTACAGAAAATCTGCAATACTGTATCTGTTTTTTCGGCTTTTGTTAATAGTGAAATAAGCCTTTCTGTAGGGAAATTCCTTACCATATTATACAAAGACTTTGGTGAAGGTTTCAAAATTTCGGGATCAACGTGAGTCATTTGCATCAGATTCATATGTCTTGTTGTGTATTCTGGGAAGCAGAAGAAAGGCTGATGCTTGCAGAATTGTTCATTAATGCCAACCTTTTCAGCAAGTATGTGGTCTCCTTGAGGAATTACGCATTGATGAAACATGATATTTGTCATTTGTACCAAATTTTCAATAACGAAATCCGACAAATTCGGTTTTTCGTCATTTTTGATTCTGAATGTCATTGGTTCGTTTTTCAGGTCTTCTCCAATAATTGCAATGGTGCTTGACTTTTCTTTGCCGATAGAACAAAATATTTTGAACTTATCTTCGACTTTCTTAAATTGCAAACAAATTAATGTCCAATTTCCGTATTTGATATCTTCATACATGTTGAAAGTTAATATTTTTGTAACCTGAGTGACTTTAACTGATATGGCATTTTTGTTGAAGAAAACGCGAATGAATTGATCATTTCCAACTAATATTTCGAAAAGATCAAAAGTGAGATCTGATAAATAATTATGAAGTGCATCATCGAATTTTATCCAGAAAGCAATGCCCAAACCATTCGCAAGTGTATCGTTATAGTGGCATCCTTCAAAAACAAGATGTGTTTTTTGCTTCAACGGCGAGATAACAGGGAATTTGATAATACTTGTTCTTCTAAGATTTTCGATGAATACTGTTGATGTTACATCGTAATTTGGATATATTTTTTCTGGCAATACAAGTTTGATGAATTCTTCTGCAATTTGAAGTGTGGAGTTCTCCGAAGTGATGCTAAAGAACATGGGATAAATGCTGTTAATGAGTATCTCCGATTTGATGGGATATATTTCACATCCATTATATGTGATTACTTGATCAGGAGATTGTGCCATGCGCAATATAATATGGCATAACCCTGACTCAATGATTTTGTTGGCATTGATTGTAGAAAACTTTATCAATGAATTAACTAAATTTTTTTGTGTACAAAATGAAAAAATCAAAGTGATAACTGAAGCATTTTTGATGTACACATTGTTATATTGCTCTTTCATAACAGTTGTGCCGTTAATAAGTGTGAAAATCTTTTCAGGATTTAAATATTTTGGAAATATTTTTGAAAAAACTTCATTTTCCGAATATGAAATCGTGTAATCAGGTAATTCCGTTAAAGCGAACCTTAGCAGTGTGAATAGATTCTCTGCAATCTCTTTATTATGAGATTTTGAGCAAATCGGAAGATAATACTTAAATATTGTGTGTGCAGCATCAATAAACGCAGGTTTGTAATAAAACATGAAACGTAGAAAGTACCCGATGGAATATGTGAGAGCGATATCGTTCGATTTCTGAATTGAATTACAGGATAACTTAATAAACTTTAGAATATCATAATTTGGAACATTGATGGACTTGAAAACCAATTTGTTCAACAGCGAAATTTCCAAATTGTTCTGTTGAAGCAATATTAAAATTATTTCATTATAATTTTCCGAAGAGTACAAATGAGGCTCGGGATCCTGTGAATCGGCGCATATAGCAGCAAGAGCAAAGAGTAATATCGATTTAAATCGAAATGAAATAATTTCATTTTCAGGACTTTGCAGATACAAACTTTGTAACGTTTTGACTGTCGATACCATCCAGTCAATATATACGGGAATAGAGTTGTTTGTGAATAAATTTAATCCTAATATAATGAATTCTGTTAATAATTGCCAATTCGTCGATAATTTGGATAAACACGAGTCTATGAGTGATTTGTCGCGCGTGAGGATGATATTTTCTGTTAAAAGCTGTCTCTCGGTGTTAATAGAATTTAAATCTTCGCTGAGAGTGAATGTATTGATCTCATTCATATAATACTGCTCAAAGAGCTCCTGCAGCTTCGTCACGTCGAAGCTGGACTCTTCAACAGGTTTGGTTTCGGGAGTTGAAGTTTCTGTTGATTCCAAAATCGAAAAATAAATTTTTGGAAAGAATTATTTTTCTTGGCAAATGACATGTCAAAAGCTGTTAATTGATGTTTTTTGGCAAATTGACGTGGCCTTGTTATTTGGTTATGAAAGCTCTTGTTTCGTTTTGGATTGCTGGCCCCAATGTGAACATTCTCATCGATTTTTTTTTTTTTGCAATTTTAACATTTTCGAAGAATGATCTGATAGATTTTTATTTCTATTGTTTCCAGCCTTGTTATTTTGTATTTATACAATATGTTAGGAATACATATCACAGTTATCATCATTATTCTGAAATATCTTCTTCAATATCATTTTAATTAACTTTCTTTTCTGAAATTCATTTGATGAAACAGTGAGCTTCAACTCATTAATTCTTGAGAAAAATCCTTATTTTATTAGATCTCATCTTGTCATTGGAATATTAATCAGATGATGAAATAAAACAAATTTGAAATTATCTTGAATGTCAAAAAAATTTAACTACAAAATATGAACATCTCAAAAATTTTTGTGATGTGCGAAAGGGAGTACCATCACAATTTTTGAGAAGTTTGCAATTCATTACGAATCGGAAGCGTAAAGGAACTCAAAATTCTTTGGATTACGAGATCGAAGAGCAAATAAGAAAGGGCAAGACTGTTGCCTATATTGTGGAACACTGCCATTGCAGTAGATCTACGGTTGCAAGAGTTCGAACTCGAAAAGGAATATCTAACGTAAAAATCGGTCTTCGAAGACAATTGTCTAATATGATTAAAATTTTGCTCTTGATTTACTGAAAAGAGATCCATCAGTTCTTGATGATAATATTTATAGTGATGAATGCATTATATCTGGGAGACCAGACTCCAAAAGAGGATGGTTCAGAAAAAAATTTGTCTCATCCTGCATCTATTTTCCACAGAACCGATAAAAACATTAAAATAATGGTATTTGGAGCAATTGGATACAATTATAAATCTGATCTCGTGCTTGTCAATGGAAAACAAAATTCCAAGAAGTATGTTGAAAATCTTGATAAGTCTAATGTTTTTCCAGCCTGCGATGAACTGAATGGGCCACGGCGTAACTTCTTCATGCAAGATGGAGCTCCATCTCATACCACAAATTTCAGCATGGAGTATGTTTTGAGCAAAGCAAACATGGTTCATGGATGGCCTCCAAATTCATCAGATTTGAATCCAATCGAGATGTTATGGGCAATGATTAAACGAAGATTAAAACTTTACAGAATGCCTGTTTATTCAGCTGAAGAACTTTTGAAGAGAGTAAATTTCATTTGGCAACATATTTCATATGAAACTATTAACAAACTCATTAAGAGTGTACATCGTAGATTGAAACTATGTGTTAGTCGCAATGGCGGTCCAATCAACGATTTATTGAGAAATAAAGCACGTGCCGACGAACTCTTGCGAGAAGAAATTGATATCAAAAATCTCCTCAAATCTCATACCGAAGAAGAAATAAAACATCTTATTGAACAAACAGCACAACGAATCCAAGATACAATTAAAATTGTTGATCAAGCTAATCAGAAGATAAATGAATTACACGACCAACCAAGTTGATGCAAGATGGCTGCAAAGATGTTACCGAAAATATCGATGCAATAGCTCCTCTTGTTGATGGCAGCAAGAGCAGAATTGAAGATGCCATCAAAGAATATGAAAACACTCCAAATTCTCGTCATACATCACATTCATTATTAAAAATACAAGATGCTGAAATCTTGCAGAAGAATATTCAGCAGAAATATGACGAAGCATTAAATTTTAAAGATAAAGCTCGTGAACAAGTTGGAGAAGCTTTAGAATCCATCAATCTCATCAAATCCTCCACGAATCAGAAAATGCACTTAATGAACTTAATACTGTAATTGAGGAATGCAATGCGAATATAGAAGAAACAAGAAGCAAAATAATAGATGCTGAAAAACAAAAAGTCTTAATTATCATGCAAACTGAGGAAGCACGAAAAGAGCTTCAACAATCTTCTGATAGTACGAATCAAACTCTCCATGAATTAAATCAAGCTTTTAAGGAAATTGTCGATCACCACGATGCATTCGATCAGGCTATCAATCAGCTGAAACTCGAGTTTATTGAAATTCAACGCTGAGTTGTTGACGCTAAACCATCTGTTCTGCATTTTAATATTGTGTCTGAATCAGTCAATCATTTTATACATGACATTAGAAACTTCATGATTCGAACCCAACAAAATTTAAATCAAGTTTGGCATAACATTGAAGAAATAAATTTGATGATGGACTCAATCAACAACTATCTTCAAGAAGCTCATGTAATGTTAGCCAAATCACAACCATTTCCTCCTCCTCGAGATGTTTTTATGAATTCAAAAAAGAAATTTGTAGCATTTAAAGGAATGAAGAATTATCGCCAACATTGGTCCATTCAAGAAAGTAATGATAATGAAGATGAATATTTTATGATGAAAACAAAACCAACTGCTCAGCAAGTAATGATTATATATAAGTAGTTCAAAGAAGCAAAAGAACCACTTTCAGATGAATCTCACTTATGTTGACTATCATTGTTTCAAACCCTCACAGGATTTTGCTCTTCCGAATCCAATCGAGGGAGATGATGAGCAGCGCTTACAGGAAAGAATGGTTGTTATGCGAATTATAACGTCCAAACTTGATCATTTATACCAAAATTAAATTGAGCTGCCTCATAACTTTGAAGCTTTCTGTGTTCCATTTGATTGTAATCTTGAAAATCCGGAACTATGTTCAAAGCTTATTGAAACGAAGTCTCAGCAAGCAAGAGATTATTATTGGTATGTTCCAAAGCATCTCCCAGAAGAATATTATGAAATGTTTCCACTCTCAGAAGAACTAACAGAAGATGATCTTAAGTATTTATTATGTTTTAATGAACAGAATCCACATTTACCAAAAATCCGCATCATCTATGAAGATACACATAGTGTTGATACACAAGAAGATTGGCATTGTTGTTTGCAATCTTTATTAGAGCAACTTGAATTGAATCGCAGTACCTCCTCAGGTCCCGTTTTCACATTAGAAGCACCACTAGAAGAGAATATCATGGAGGCAACACATGTTGATAAAACAAATAGAACACAAGATGAAATTGATGCAAGATCAAGCGAGATTCAACTTCGACATGAAAGAAGGGAAATTGAACCAATTCTCCACCGAACCCAAAGTAGAAGACATCCAAACATCGAAGAGAGATTAAAAGAAACCGATAAAGTTCTGATTCAGGAATGAAATCAAGCACTAGCTGATGATCATAATGAGTTTGAACAACATTATCGAGAGCTCATTCAACAATCACAAAATCACAATGATTTCTTCCCGGGGTCTGAAGAAGATGATGAACAAACAATTGCTGAAAAAAAGAAGGCTAAATGGAATTGTCCAGAAGCGTGGCGACCTTAATAACTTTACTATTCCTCATGTTATAACACCTGAAGAAGATATATTTCTGCTAAGAATATATACCGATTTCAAGCGTGAAAACAAATGGACAAAAATTGCAAAACAATCTAAATTGCCTTGGATGACCCCAAGATTTGCTAAATGGCGTATTAAATACCTTTAGTGGTTGAGTTACGAACGATTCACAATCCTTAGAATAGAACCAATCTCAGGAACACACTGAGCAAATTATCACTCTCAATTAACTGCGCCCATTCAACCAAGAGGTCGAGGAGGACCTCGAAAAGCATCTACTACAGATAATCCAAACCAGATAGCAAACAGTAAAACTGTTCCATTAGATAAAGAACCTATTTATGTTAGTGATAGTGACAGTAGTGTGTCAGATATCCCAAGCGAAGGGCCGATGCAATGGAGTATCTGAGTGATCCACATCTTTATAGTGAGGATCACTCAGAGTTTAACAAAGAACAGCATAGTTCAGGTGATCTCCTAGAAGATGATGAATTTTCTGAGTGATCACATTATTTGATTTGAGTCATATGGAATTATATTAATCTATCATGTTTATCATTGTTTCTATTGTTTGTTGTCTTGTTTTACAAAAGATTTATTGTTTCTTGGTCTATTTCAATGGAGATCAATTCAGATATTCCATGAATTTTAGGTATTTTTTCTTATTTCGCGTACCGACATATGGGTCCTGGGTTTCCGGTGATTGTCCATATTGTACGCGATTTTTCCTTCCAACACACGAGGCTAAAAATTAAAATGTGCGAAAGGGAGTACCGAAATAACCAAATAATTTGAGAGTATCTCACAGAAATATTCAATGAGTTATCTCAATTCTCAGTGGTACTCCCTTTTAACATCCCCGATAATCTAAAATAACGTGAAAGTGTCAAAAACTGAGATTTAATTTTTATTTGATTTTTTAATTTAGAACATAATGAGTTTTGCTATGGCTGTCATATTTTTCACTTTTTGGAAAATGAATGATCAGCAAGAGTCAAAAAAAGTTGAAAGTTTAGAAATAAATCCATACGAACATAAACCATACTCAGTAGAATATTACAGAATACTCGAAACAAGGAAAAAACTTCCCGTTTATGAATATAAAGAAGAAATTTTAAAAATTGTTCGCGAAAACAATGTTTGTATCATTGAAGGCAATACTGGTTCGGGTAAAACAACTCAAATTCCACAGTTTTTGCTCGAATCAGGAATTCTAAGTCCGAAACAATCAATGATTTGCTCACAACCGCGAAGAGTTGCGGCAATTAATGTTGCATCGCGCGTTTCGCAGGAAATGGACTGTAAGTTGGGTGGAATTGTCGGATATAACGTTCGTTTTGATAATAATACAAATGATAAAACGAAATTAATTTACATGACCGATGGTTTGTTGCTACGCGAGTTTATAACAGATCCAAATCTAATGAAATATGGTATAATTATCATTGATGAAGCACACGAAAGAACAATTAATACAGACATCATTTTAGGCTTATTGAGACAAGCTTTGATGAACAGAAAGGATCTTAAGGTTGTAGTTATGTCTGCTACACTTGAAGCAACGAAATTTACAAACTTTTACACGATTGATGATAAAGTTCCACCACACTTATCAATCCCTGGAAGACTGCATCCAGTTTCGATAGTTTATGCAGACAAAGATGTTGAAAATTATGTAGACAAAGCAATAGAGACTGCCACGCAGATCCATGAGACTGAAGCAAGCGGAGATATTCTGATATTCTTAACAGGTGAAGATGAAATTGAACATTGCTGTGCAACACTTAGAAGGAAATTAAAACCGGAACAAGCAACAAAAGCGAGAATCACAGAAGTCAAAGTATTTCCATTATATGCTTCTCTTCCTATGTCAGAGCAAACTAAAGTGTTTATTCCTCCAGAAGACACAACAAGAAAGATTATTGTATCAACAAATATCGCAGAAACATCAATCACAATCGATGGTGTTGTTTATGTCATCGATTCAGGTCTTGTGAAGCAAACAATGTTCATTCCAAAGAAGAGGATGTCTTCGTTACATGTAACTAATGTTTCCAGAGCTAGTGCTATTCAGAGAAGCGGTAGAGCTGGTAGAACAAGACCAGGAAAGTGTTTTAGAATGTTCACCGAAAAATCTTTCAATGAGTTTTTACCAGATCAAACAACTCCAGAAATTGCACGAAGTAATCTTAGCAGCGTTCTCTTGTTGATGCTCGCTGTTGGAATAAGAGATCTTGCAAACTTCCCAATGATTGATAGACCTCATAAAGAACTTTTCAAGGCTGCGATTCAAGAATTGCATTTCTTAGGAGCAGTTGATGAAAAATGCGAATTGACCGAAATTGGAAGAATGATGTCGCTTATCCCACTTGAACCTTGTTTGTCCAGAGCTCTTCTTGCAAGCAGTGACTATGGCTGCACCAAAGAAGTTTCAGGTCTTGCAGCAATATTAAGTGAGCAAGGACAGATTTTTGTCAAACCTAAGAATGATATGGAGCAGTCAGCACAGATGCATGGTCAGTTTAAGAACCCCACAAGCGATCACATCAGTTTACTGACCACTTTAGAAGCTTTCCAATACAACAAAACGCAGGAATTCTGTCAGAAGAACTTCTTGAATTATCGTGCTCTTGATGGGGCAACGAAAGCCCAAGGACAGTTGATTTTGCTCTTGCAACGTCTAAAGATTCCTGTTGTCTCAGTGTCGAGAATCAATCCGGATAGAACTAAGCTGATTCTTCAGAGTTTGCTTTGCGGATTATTCACAAATGTTGCATTCTTCGATAAAGAAAATATGGGATATATTTTTCCAGACAACGCAGATCCAGCACCAATTCATAGAGCTTCTGGTTTGTGGGGAAAGACACCGAAGTGGGTTCTGTTTTCAGAGTACGTTTTCACTGACAGAGGATACTTGAGAACAGTTTCCGAGATCGATGAAAAATGGATTATTCCTTCATCACCAGATTTCTTTGAACCATCAAGATTCGCTAAGTCACCTCTCTTCAGGCAGTTGAAGAACCTGTATGATAATTATTCAAAGAAACAAGGCAAATAATATTATTCAAAAATAAAGTGTTTGTTTTTAATAGACATCAATAATGCAATTTGTTTAACTTTTTTATTTTAATCATATATGAACAAATTATGTCTGAAAATTGAATGATTTATAAATTCGTCACATATTATTTCATGAACATTTCTAAATTCTTAATAGATTTGTTTTTTATTCTTCAAGCCCCTGAGAATATTGATGCTTGATGGCGAATTTAAATTTTATGAAAAGTCATGAAAATATCAAGAATTAGCAAAAAATAATCATTTTTATGTCAGATTTAAATAATTTTCAAGATCCAATTTAATAAAAATCATAATTTTTAGATATTGTATACGATACCATATAAAAATATAGAATTTGTTAAATGTTTCATATTTTTATATTCAATTTTCAAACTATTAGATATAGTTTATGCCATTGACATAATATCTGTTTTAACAGTTACACATATCGATACTATGAATGGCTGAGTAAGTCTTTTATTTCATGAAAATTTTGTATAATTTTGATCAAAATTGCATATATCACAGTTTCGACTATATGGATATATTCTCATGTTCAAATGTTGATTATTGGCATGCCAGAAACTGACAATTGATGAGGTACTCAAAAAATTATCAAATTTCAAAAACAGAAAACAAAAACTCATTAGAAAACATATCACCGCAGAAACGAAATTATCAAAATCCAAAAACAAAAACTCGTGTATAGATGTCTATCGTCTTCGAGATTGACCAATATTTTGTCAATTTTTTTCTAAAATTTAATGTCTACTCCAAAAATTGAACGACCTAAGCATACTATACAAGTTGCACCACCGACAGTCGAGAAAAATACGTCCAAGCCTTCTATTATTTTTACCAAATCGAACGGCGCCGCATTGACCATCACAACTCCATCACCATCAAAGCCAGCGGGCCCTGTTATCGAGAGACCATCGAACAAGCCGATAATTGAGCCACCACCGAAATTCAAAATCGAAAAGGCATCAAAATCGTCGCTTATGTTCGAGAAAAATACTTTTGAGAAAGCTCGTCAATGGCTTGAGATCTTCATGAAGGAGAAGATCGATACAACAAGCACACCACTGTTCGAGGACATTATCAAGATGAATGACCAACTTTTGAGATATCGCTTCAAACGCCAGGAAGTTAAGCCTGGAAAGACAGCTCCAATCAAGCGCGACGAGATCAAGCTTCTCGTTAACAAGCTCACAATGGAGAACTACTATTCACAAATCAACCAAGTTATCGTATCAGAAAATCTCAGCAACATAAACTATCTTGTCAACCTCGCTTCGACTGTACACGAAGCAGCAATCAATGGTTACCCATTAACAAACCTCTTCTCACTCTTCATCGGAACTGTTTATTCAACACTTGATGAAGAGAACACAGAGAAGGAGCGTAACGCTCTTACAGATGAGCTCATCAAGCTTATCCGTGAGGAGTTCAACAAGGACATCGATGAGAACAACGCTGTTCAATTCGACAAATATGTCAACAACGCAATGTTCTTCGGCTGCCTCGTTATGCGTGAAATCTTCGACATACGCACCCTTTATCAGATCGCATTAGATCTCTTAAAGAAGCGCCAACCATACCACATTTCCGCTTTAATCAAGCTCATCACACCAGTTGCTGGAAATCTCGAAATCCAAATCCCAGAAGCCACAAAGAATGTCTATAGCGAACTCGAAAAGATTAAAAACGACAAATCATTCCACTCCCGTATCAGATTCAACTGTATGGATCTTCTTGATATCAGATCTGCTAAGTGGGATGGCGTCGAGAAGCATTTCCCACAGATCAACACAATTAAGAAGCAAATGAAGCGCCAGGAGCGCCAGAATGCTCAGAAAGTTGAAGTAAGCCACAAGATTGAGGCCGGCGTCAACAAGTTCGCTAACCTCGCCAGCGATGACGAGGACGAGGAGCTTCCAGAGTTCAACCCAGAGGAGATGATTGGCGAGTACTGCACAGATGAAGTCGTCATCAACAATTGGGATTACAACACAGATACAGAGCTCCTCTTAGAAAACGTTATCCAGCTCACAAAGCAGCGTGCTTTCAAGTTCATCGAAATCTTCTCAGACTTATATTCTGCAGAGCGCTTCTCACCACAACTTGCCGCAGATGCTTGCAAGAACCTCTTCCACAGACGTGATGATTTCTCAGATATTGCTCAGGCATTGAACGTCCTCGGCCATATCTTCGCTAGAGTTGCTGTTCTCGGTGATGGCCTCATCGACGACTTCGACAAGTACTTCAGCGAGTACAACCTTGAAGTTATCTATGGCTTCTTCGAGGAAATGGTCAGAATGAAGAAGGTTGATCAACTTACAGAGTCTCCATACTGGTCCGATCTCAAGTGGCGTCCACGAAATGTCTCACAGAATGTTATCACAGAGATTATGATGGCAAACGACAAGATTCTTGATGCATTCCCATTATACGACTACTTGGCTAGAGTCCATGAAATATTAATTGCTCCAGAGATGGAGGAGGAGGAAGAGGATAATTTCAATGTTATTGGCGCCACCAACGACCTCATTGAAGAGTTGCCAAGTGAGATAGCAACATCATTCGAGTTCTTCTTGGGTGTCTTAGAAATTGCCTTCGAAGCTCGTGAAGCTAGCGAGCAGCAGGCTATAGATGTTCTTGCTAAGCTCTTCCCGAAGAAGGATTCGCCAGATTTCCATTATATCAAGGATTATGGTGTTGAACTTCTTGAGGCATTCGAAAAGATCTCATTCGATGCTAGCAAGCCAGTAGATGATGTTGTCACCTGGTTCAAGAAGCTCTCTGATTTTGGATTCCCAACTGAGGAATTCACAAAGAAGGAACTTGACGAGAAGGTCGCAGCTTCACTATATGGCAACTATCACAAGCGTGTTTCAGCCAACTTATAAAGTATATTGGTATTCTCTTTTTATAATTTCATAATTATTTTTTTTATTACAAAATTATGATAAACAATTTAAACAAAAAATTACAATTTACAATCATAAAAAATAAAAATAAATAATAAACTAAACTCATGGGTTGATAATTTGCTTTGCTCTATTGCATTTGTCTTCGGTGATGAAGTCAACATAGACTGTCTTTGGATGGATGACAATGTACTGTGGAACAATATCTGGGCAAAGAGAGAGGACCGCGGATTCTCTATCTTTATAAGTATCTTTCTTTGTAATGTTGATGCGCTCGATTGGGAAAGAAAGCCAGTTATTGTGCTGATTAGTCTTATAATCTAAGACCTTTGAAACTGCGTCTTCACCAATATTCTTCATGAAAACAACTTTAGGATGCATCTTGCAGAAAAGATTTTTGCAGAATGTTTTGAGTTCGCTCTTGCAATCCTTTGACTCGAAGCAAGCAATTGTCGCATGCCTGATTCCGCGATTAAGTTTCTCGAGAGAAGGATCTGTGATGAATTTGACTGCACTTGGAAGTTGTTCGTGAAGAAGCTCATCGTTGCACTCTGGTGACAAGTTTGAGATAAGAATCTTAACATATTTGTCATTCTCGTTCTCTTCATCGTTATCCTTGTCACTGGACTTCGATCTGATGTTATCAGGCTTCTCTTCCTTTTTGATGCTGACACTGTTCTTAGAGAGTAATGTATCAATGGCATTCTGGATGCTTCCTTTCTGGATTTCGCAGAAAAGAGGGCCATTAGAGAAGAGCGGGAGATTCTGGATGTCAGAAGAAGCATCAACAGACTTTGCAGAAACATACACTAAATATGCAGTATTCGTGGAAGTGCAAAGCGGCTGCAAAACTGTCGATGGAATGACGGCTTCTGCGTTTGGAAGATTGATCTTGACTTCGAGTGGCGTGACTTCGCTTCTCAATCCAGCAACGACCCATCTTGAAACTCTCTTTCCGCCTGTCTGGAAGATGACTTTGAGAATGTTGTTGACAGCACTCTCGAGCTTTCCTGTGACACACTCGAACAACTTTGTCTCGACAAACATTCTTTCAGGAAGAGATTCGATCTCGCTTGCCCAGTTTCCTTCAATTCCATCGAACTTGACGAGGAATGCTTTGGAATCCGGAGAGTTGAGAGTTCCAAGTCCTGGATCTTCGGAAACTGACGAAGCATTCTTCATGAAAAGCTTCAGCTGCATTGCGTTGAATTCTGGTCTGATTCCGGCAATAACATATTTGGCGCTGCTGCTTTCAGCAATAATGAAGTCGACTGCCTCATCGATGTCATCTTTTGCTGTTCTGTACATTGCGCGATTCCCGTGGAACAAGTTCTTTGTTGAGTTGATCTTTCCTTCGAGCTCATTGATGTCAACGCCGTTTGTGGAGACCAAGTAAGCCATTGAAGCCGGAGAGCATAAGGGCTCAAGATCGTCATCATAACGAACAGAATCAACACCGAGCGCTTGCTTGACCATTGCTGGAGTAATGCCACCTAAGAGATTGGCAATAACAATGTTTGTCGCATCATTCTTGTCAAGTTGAAGTGATGGAATGTTTGCCTTTCCGAGTCCATTGAGAGGAACAGGTTTTCCGAATCCGCCCTTTCCCTCGACAGGAGTGAGTGATGGAATTGATGCAAGTTTAGGAGCATGCATCTGAAGTGGAGTTCCACTGAATGAAGCTCTTTGCAATCCAAAGTCTCCTCCACCGAATGGACCACCTCCCTGGAAAGGTCCTTCTCTGAATGGACCGAAAGAAGATGACTCATCCATGAACGGAGAACCTCCGAATGGTCCGCGCGGTGACATTCCGAATGGTGGTGTGCGCTTGAATCCTCCTGTGCCATCAAATTGTGGGCTCTGTCCAAATGGATGGAAAACAAAGTTTTCGTCGCCTGGACGTGGAGAGAACTGTACTGGTTCAACTTCTTGCATTCCCATTCCGAATCCTCCCATCATCTTTGGCGGACCTCCATCACCTGGACGCGGGGAATAACGCTGTGGAGGAACAGCCGTGAAATCGTTGGCAACAGGGATTCCTGGCGGTGCCTCCATTCCTGGACGAGGAGAGAACTGACCTGGAGGGAATTCCATTCCAGGACGTGGTGAAAACTGTCCGGATTGTATTAGATTGTCGGTCTTCGCGTTTTGTGCGCCAGGTGGCTGTGTGTCTTTGAAGACTTTTGGTGTCATTAAGCCGTTTGGCTGTTCCATTCCTGGTCTTGGTGAAAAGTTTTCACCAAATGGACCTCCTTTCAATACTGGAATATTTTGCTGTGGTCCTGAACTGTTCTGTCCTATCACATTCTGTGCTTGACCGAATGGCGTTTCGTTTAATGGAAGTTTGAAGTCTGATGGTAGCGTTTTCTCTGTTGCTGAAAGTTTCTGTTGTTGAAGACCAACACTGCCAACACTTCCTGCTTCAGTTATTCTGATGTTCGTTTGGTTTTCATCCTCTTCTTTGAAGACCATTTCTGGATCAATGTTCTGAGCGAGTGGATTTGGCCTTTGTTTGTTCTTATCATCATCTTCCTTTGGCCTCTCTTCTGCCTTTTCATCTTTCTGTCCTTCTTGTGGTGGCTGTTCGTCATTTGGTGGAAGTATTTTGTCTGGCGTTGGAAAGCTCTGGAAACCTCCGTTGAGTGGAATTGGCTTATTTGCTTCTTCAATTGGGATTCCAAATCCTCCTCTGACTGGTCCGAAGCCGCCTCTAAATTTATTCGAATCATCAATTGGTTGTCCAAATCCACCTCTGACAGGACCAAATTTGTTTGTGTCATCTATTGGCTGTCCAAAGCCACCGCGAACTGGACCGAATTTATTTGAATCATCAATCGGCTGTCCAAAGCCTCCTCTAACAGGACCAAACTTGTTGTCGTCAATTGGTTGACCGAATCCACCTCTCGCAGGTCCAAACTTGTTTGAGTCATCGATTGGTTGTCCAAAACCACCACGAACTGCACTGGATTTGTTTGAGTCGTCAATTGGTTGACCGAATCCTCCTCTCACTGGACCGAACTTATTGTCATCGATCGGCTGCCCAAATCCTCCACGGATTGGTCCAAACTTGTTTCCTTCATCGTTCATTGGACCAAATCCGCCACTCATTGGACTGAGTTTGTTTGAGTCGTCGATTGGTTGTCCAAATCCACCTCTGACGGGTCCAAACTTGTTTGACTCGTCGATCGGCTGTCCAAAGCCTCCACGAACTGGACCGAACTTATTTGAGTCGTCAATTGGCTGTCCAAAGCTTCCTCTGACAGGTCCAGACTTGTTATCATCGATTGGTTGACCGAATCCACCTCTTGCAGACCCAAATTTATTTCCATCATCACTCATTGGTCCAAATCCGCCTCTCATTGGCCCATCATTCATTGCACCAAAGCCTCCTCTCATCGGACTGAAAGGTGGATCTTTATTACTGTTTTCCATCGCCCCAAGAGGAATCATTCCTGGTGGTGTGTTTGGCTTGGAAAAGTCGATTGGATTGAATTTTGGATTAGAGCCTTCCGAGCCCATCTCGAAGTTCAAACCATTGGGCGGGAACTTTCCCATTGGCGAATCTGGCGTTGAATTATTTCCGCTAAGTTTTCCTTCTCCAGGAGGCGTTAATTTCGGCGGCCTGCTTTCAGATAGTCGAGGTGATGTTGTTTTGTCCGGTTTCTGTCCATAAATATCACATGCGCGAAGATATCCATCAGCGGTACCAAATGTTACTGAGTGACCTGCACGGCTGCTTGAAATGAAGAGAACAGGGCCGCAGAACTCGTAAATTGGGCGTACAACATCAGATGGCATCGATGGTGGAATACTGCTTGAATTTAACGTAATATCGGCTGCTGAGTAAACTTTTGCCTTCGATACATCTTCGTTCGGTGGAATTAAGAAGCAATTCTCAACTCGAAGTATGTTTTTGATTCCATATGTGCGTGCTGGTGACTTTTGGACGTTCAATATATAACCAGGAATTCTGAAGAACTTAGATATTGTTAATTCTGTGTCGTTAATCATATCAAAATTCGTCTGATCGAATTGTTGCGCTGTTTCAACATCATCGAAGAAATATGTGTAAAATTGGCCTGTTTTGTTAATCTTGCACTTTTTACCGTAATTGTTGATTGATAAGTTTGCAAATCTAACGGCTTCTGGCGAATAAAGTTTTAAGAATTTCAAACCATTGAGAGTACGCAAAATATTTAGTGCCGCTGCAGCGTAATCGCTCTTTGGAGATACAGTGACTATAGTATTGATGTAGTACAAGTCTCCAAAAGTTTGTAAGAATTTATTTCCGTTTATCGCTGTAAATTTAGGTATTAAGTATATCTCATCTTGATTAAATTGGAAGCTTTGCAGTTTCATGATTTCTTTTGGTATCGCTCCCGCTTTTTCTGTAATATCTTCTTTAGCGAGGATCCCTTTAAATATCAAAAACTGAGTAACAAAGCTATTTATACGAAATTTGAAGAGTTTTGAGCCTTTTGGGTGTTGTATCTTCTCCTTTGGGTCATAAATAGCTATTGTAAATTGCAAATCCATTGATTTTTTTATTGTAATTTTTTTTTCTATTAATCTGTTCACTTTTTTGTTATTTGGGCTTTAGAGAATGTTTTGAGGATAGTTATATCAAAAAATATAAAGGATATTCTTTATAAACTAAATTTCAAAATACGGGACTGACCCCATTTTGATGAGTGTCTTACCCTGTCAAGTATATGTTGCGCCAGAAGGGGCAAAGACCGAGCCAACAGAGTGTGCAAACTCTAGAGAATTTTTTCTCAGTCCCATATTTTGAACAGCAGTTTATATAATTAGATTTCTCGGGACCTTTTCGATATCAACTGGGTTGTATATATGCAACTGCTTTACCAAATAAAAATTGGAGATTAATCGAGTAAATTTCGAGAAATTGTTGTTTTTCTAAATAATGAACATTATTTGAACAATATCTCTTTATCTGTGAGTAATATAGAAAAATTGTAATATATATGTAATTTTTAGTAGAGATTAGAATGAATTGTATTTTGTAACATTTTGTTGAGTTTTTGCGATTTGCTAATAGTTCATTTCTTCGAATATTTGTTTTTATGCCTGGCTTACGTTCGACTTTCCCTCCCACTTCTTAGGGTGAGGATGACTAGGGGGTCAAAACATCATGTTATCGGTAAATGAAAAGATCAGATATTGACATTTCAAAAATTAGATTTTGGCAAACTTTATCATAAAAATTGCTGACTACATAGATTATACATTCTATTTACCTTCTTAGAGTGTGATAAAAAGGTGTTAACGGTCGAAATTTAATTTTGACATGTAAAATCAAATTTGACATATTCCAAAGTTCAAATGATGTTTTTGCTATATACATGTATATTATTCATTCAAAGTTTACCCGATATTATTCTTGAGATTTGTCGATTTACTTGCTATGTAATCTACAAAATATGACGATAATTTTGTTGAAGAATATAATACCTAATGAATTCATGACGGGAAAAGCAGTTAATCAAGCTTTGTTTGCAGCTTATATCAATGATAATAAAAATGCACTCTAATTTTGCTATATTTATTTAAATCATGACAAAAGCCAGTTTTGTTACATTTTTATAAATATCTGTTTAACAGCGTGATTCACTAATGGTGGCTTTCACTATCGTCGATGTGCTAAATCTGTTCTCCTTAGACAAAAATTATTGGAATTTTGCTATCAAAACATTGTAGTCTGAGAGTCCGATTTTTTCTGTGGTAGGTGTCAAACACGCCCAGCTCTCAAAGTTCTCAATTGATTGAAAGATCTTTCAATTGATTCTGAAGGTTATTCAAACAAATTGAAAGGCCATAACAAAAGTCAATATTTGAGTACTAAACAAATATTTTGAATAGTAATAGAAAATGAATTTGATTTTCGATGTGATAATATTCTTGTGATATAAAAATACTACATTATTCACTAGTTTTCAACTGACAGCAAACAAAAAATATGATTTAAATATTAATTCAAAATTTTCAATCTAATAAAAATATGAAATTATATATCTATACTATTGTTACCATAGAATCATCTAATTAAAATGTAAAAATATTTTTATAAAAATTGAATGCTAATTCAATTTTAGCATAAAATCATTAGACTGTGAAATATATATCAACAATCATATATGACTAATATTCTATGGTTTAAACCGATTAATACATGTTTTTTATAAACTGTCATGTAAACTTTCAATATGACATGTAAAACAAAAATATTTGACAATTCAGACACTAGATATAATTAAGCTTTTTAGTGTGATTTTCATGCCAACCAATGACATGCAATGATGTTTTCTACAATAAAAAATCATTATTGCTACAAATTGCAAATGAATATCACAGAAGTGTATCAACTCTGGGGGTCAGAACCAGATTAAACATGTATGGGCAAATATAACTCTTATGCGATGTCATACATAGTTGTAGTGTTAAACATATATGATATCGTTTCATATTTATCGTTAACAATTTGATATCAGCTTATTATTGAGTAAATAGCAATATTTATTATAAATATATCACATGCCAACAACATAATAACATATTACAAATAATAAAAGGCAATCAGCCACCTCCTAATGGTTATGCCCCTCCACAAGGATATCAACAGCAATAATATCAAACTCCACAAAGTCTATATCAACCTCAGCAATCACCATATCAACAGCCATTTTCAAATGCAGCACCACTACAAATTCCTCCACAACCACAACAGCCACCACCTCAGCAACCTCAGAAATCACAAAAGAATGATGATGAGGATTCATCATCATCAATTCATACATCGTCATCTTCTTCATTCTCTTCCTCATCTTCTTCCAAGTCATCAAAAAAAAAAGCATGAATCACAGTAAATAGTTTATTATCATTTTTCTTATCATCAAAGACATTTTTTTGATCATGAAGAGATCAGATATAAAGTTCTTCAGGTAGTAAAAATACAAAATAAAGTTTTATACACACATAATAAATTATAAAAAAATTCTCATAATTACTTTGGAACAATTCTTCCGACAATTAAGAAATGAACTGTGACACCATGTTCTGGGATATGGAAGTCCCATTGTGATTCAACAATTCTGGATGATGTAGGTAGATAAGAGAATGCAACCATATACCTCTTTCCGCTGGAAACGAGGGCTGCTGGCGTATCGCAAACAATTGGGTCTTTAGGATTCTGTGCTCCAACTTTGGACCAATTGACTTCGTATGAAGAAGCTGTTGGATTGATAACTTCGAATTTCTTGGTGGTGCGCTTTCCAATGCCAGTTGAGAATAGTTCAACAACTCTGATATCCTCAGGAAGAACATCTGTATAGTCTGGGTGTCTTCTTCCTGCAGAGATATAATCGCTCATCTCGACATTGAAGTGGCAGAGTGGACGTCTTGAGAGGCCAGAAACGACAATTGCTGGAGGCTCCATCTGAGAGAGATATGGAATTTGGCAAACGAGTTTAGCTGTAAAGTCATCAACTTCTTCAGGCTCAAAGTTAACAGAGAATGTTGTGGCAGATCCAGCATCGATGAAACCTGTTGACGGAATAACTGAAAATGGAACATTTTGAGAAGCTGTTCTGATAGCTTTGAAGTCCTCAACTTGCCATGTGTATTCGAATCTGATTCCTGATGTGTTTGTCAATTTGACTTCGTAGGATCTTTTCTGGTACATCATTGTTGGCGAGAATGAAATATCTTGTGTATCGCAATGGTATTTGATGAAATCGCTGATTGCGAATACCCTGAGAACAAGATCTTTGCATTTAACTGGTTGAGGAGTGTTCTCTGGCTCTGGTTTGATTTCAACAACTTTAACGATCTCATTGTCTGTTGGAT
Organism: Trichomonas tenax; assembly: GCA_023091735.1. Taxonomy (NCBI): domain Eukaryota; phylum Parabasalia; order Trichomonadida; family Trichomonadidae; genus Trichomonas; species Trichomonas tenax. Next base: position 58,314 of record JALKBU010000072.1, on the reverse strand, counting down.
CTGGAATGTTAAGTGGTTCGATTTGTTCGTGGATTGGCTTCTTTCCTCCGTTTGGTAATTTCAGTGATTTAGCCTTCGATGCTTCTTGTTTAGCTGCAAGTTCTTTCTGGCTGTCTTGTTGCTTGAGGCTTCCTTTCGTGACAAACTTGATGACCTTCATGCTGTCATCCCAATCATGTGCTGATGGATTAACGAAGTCAATTTTCTGCCACTGACATGCGATTTTAACGCCATTATGCTTCACAGGCTTATCAGTGAAGAATGTGACGGTGATTGTCTTACGTTGGCCCATCCTGAGGTGACCAACACGTGGAGAGAACGAGAAGTCAGCATGCGCAGGCCAGTTGAACTTGATGTGGTTCTGAGAGACATTATGCATAACGAATGTCGCTTGTTGTTGTCTGCCAACAACATTATCGCGGAAGTAAAGATCTGATTCATCTTCCTGAAGTCCTTCGAAGATAACATCTTCACTGAAGCCTTCAGCTGTGATAGAAAGAGAGATATTGGACTTCAAGTTGTCAATGACCGAAACATTGATATCGAACTGTCCTTTTCTGACCTTTTGTGGTGAATAAACCACAGGAAGATTGAATCTGTGACCAGGATCAAGAACGAATTCTTGCGCTGAATCAACGTTGTTGAGTTCAAAGTCAGGAGAAGCTTTTGCTGATATAGAAAGCTTCGCAGGAATCATACCTTCATTTGCAAGGCAAATCGTTTTCTCCTTCGTGAATCCGATCAATGTCTTCCCAAGATTGATTGCAATAACACCGTTCTTTCCTGGTTTATCCTTTTCTCCAACAACAGTGATTGCTGGTAATGTTCCTGTTCCTTCGAGTCCAAATTTCAACATTCTTCCTTCTCCATTTGCATTTCCTCTAACAACAGCTTCGCATGTTGCAAGGAACTTTTCTGAAAGTGTTGGAAGGAATGAAACATTAACTGTATATTTACCGTTTGGTCCGATTGTAACTGTTTTCTCATTGATGTCAAATGGGAAGTTTTGTAATGCTGCTTTTCCTTTAGCATTCGGCTTCAGAGTCAAATCAACTGTGCAAGGAATAGGAAGAGGATTTGTTAAACACATTGGAACTTCTGTCTTTTGTCCAATGATTCTTGCAGCGAAATACAAAACTTGTTCGTCCTCTAAGAAAGCAGTCTGTGGGTTCTTGGATATATCGCATCTCAAGGATAACATTGTTCCAACAAAGATCTTCTCAAAGTCATGCGTTGTGATTGCAGGAGTATGAACAGTTGCGTGGAATAAGATTGGTATTGGTCCTGGAGTCTTTGTTGTGTCGACATCAGTGATAGAAATCAAAGCAGTTGAATCAAATGTTCCATCAGTTGCAGACTGGAAATCGATATCTATTGTAACCTTTTGTCCAGGAGGAATAACTTGTTGTGAAGGAACAACAATGTAATTTCCACATAAAACAGACTTTTCCTTTCCTCTTCCAACTTTTCTTGCAGGTGTCGCCGGTTTTGCAGCTGTCTTCTTTTTCCCTTTCGTTGCCTGATGTTCCTTTGGATCAACTGGTTCTAGCTTCGGCTGTATATCGTATTCGAATGGGAATGAACCGTTGTTCTCGATTGTTATCTGTTTCGTTAGTTGTTCATTTGCTGCTAATGCGCCAAAATCAATTGTTCCTGTTGGATTGATAACAAATGAGCTATAAACTGTTTGTGCAGAGAAAGGCAAAGGAAGGGTTGCTGTAACTGTGTTTGTCAACGAATCAGTGATTACCAATGCAAGTCCTTTGGAATTCGCATAAGAAACGAGACGTGGACTTGTGAATGTGAAGTTAATGGAAAGTGGTTTATCAGCAGAATTAAGCGTTCCTTCATTTGGCGTAATAGTGAACAATTTCTGGATCTTAGCACCTGTTACTGTTATCTTGAAGAATGAAGGATATTTTCCTTTATTCTTGAGTGTGACGGCGATTGATTTCTGTTGAGAAACTTTCATCATTCCGAATTGTAAGTGATCTAAGCCCTTTGGATACTGGAAGTCGAAGTTAACATCAAATGCTTCAGCGGATATATTGATATTCTTTGTAGAGAAAACGTGAGAGTTATCTTTGTCGAGGACTTCGATTTGGATTGCTTTCTTAACAGCCAATGGTTTGTTGGATGTGAAAACAACAGTGATTGTGAACGAACCGCGTGGATTAAGAATTCCTTCTGTGAAGTTGAAAGTGAAGTTTGTGCCAAGCTGCTGCTGACCCTTAAGACGCCAAGCTGCTGGAATCTTTCCTGGATTCTTTATTTCGATTGTCAATGTCTTTGTTTGATTAAGCAGCAACTTCTCGAACTCGAGATTAACATTGTTGATGTCAATTGTTGGTACACAGCCTTCAGCACCGATTGGGAGCGTGAATGGCTCAGGATGATCCTTGATGAAGAAGACAACAGTGTTGTGATAAACATCTGGTTGTGTTGGATGGATACCGAATGAGAATTCAGCATTCTGTCCAGGCTCTATTGTTAGTGTTGGCTTTTCGATAACCCATGGAGACTTTGGTGGATTCGCCATCAAAAATGCAGAGAGATCGACAGGGAATAATGATGGATTTGTGAGAGTTATAGCTTGTCTATAAGCTGGTGGAGCCTTTGGATTTCTGTCTTTAACAACGAGAAGAGAGCCGAAGTAGAATTGTCCTTGATCAGCAACAAATGCCATCTCCGTCTTGCTATCAAGTCTTGGAACTCTCTTCGGGAACAAAAGCTTAAGATCACGTGTTATATCAGGATATGCGCATTGCCCAATAACACGAAGCTTTGCGATATCACTTCGGCCATTGATGAGCTGGAAAATGATGTTATCCTTGTATGTTCCAGCGAGCTGTGCATCAAATTGGATTGTCAACACTTGAGATGAGTTTGGATCAATCTTCCAAACTGGTGTTCTCTTAGAAAGATCGTAATCTTCTGCGAAAAGAGGTTCGTTTGATCTATCTCGTCTTGTCCTTGACTTACGTCCACTCTTTGTTGTTGAATCCGGACGCATAACATGCTGAGTGTTGATTTGCTCTGGAGTGAAGGGCTCATCGACAACGATAGAGAAGTATTTCGGCATTTGTGATAATGTCGCTTTCATCAGTGTGGAAGGATCAGGAAGAGTGATTCTTGCTGCAGGGATTAAGCGTGTGAACGCTTTCTCCTTGAGTTGGTTGATCTGTGGGATGAATTCTATGATGTAGTTATTTGCTTCCTCTGGTTTGTTTGCACCGGATTCAATCAAGATACAGTTCATTGAAGACATCACTGGTTGAGCTATATTATCATCAAGAAATTGCGACTTTGAGGCCTTCGAGTTTGGTGTTGCAGAAGCGAGTCCAAGCGCTTCAGGAGGTGTAAAAGATTGCTTCGATGCCATTGCTGATGGCAATGTGTTCTCTTTCATGATATCATGTGGATCAATAGCCGCAAATTGTTCTCCACCATCTTTCAGCCTCTGGACAATCGTTCCGAGAGTGAATGTGAAAGCAATAATGTCGCGTTGAATCGGATCTGACGGCATTGCTTTGAGAGATCTGATCTTCTTCTTGTCTGGGTTCTCACCCTTTGGAGACTTGAGTCCGCTGTCTTTCTCGCGTCGGCGTGGATCCTTTGAATCTTTTTCACGCCTTGATGATGATTCTTTGGATTCTTTCTCTTCTCTGTCGCCTTTAGTTGATGAACTTCTCTTTTCTTTAGAGTGCCTCCTTCTTTCATCCTTGATTGGCGACTTTTCCTTCTTATCCTTTGCAGATGACTCTCTACGTTCCTTCTTGTCACCACCTTTGTCTTTGGATGATCTATGTGAAGATGAACGTCTCCTCGATGACATTAAATCAACGTCAGCATTGACAATTCCCTTTTCGGCATCATTTTCGATTGCTTGCTTCAGGATTCTTCTTCTGTATGATTCTCTCTTCTTATCAACTGCTTGGCGCTCCTCTTCATTGAGTTTAAGATAATCTTCTTCGGACATCTTGAAAAGAGCAACTTTTTCAGCAGCTGCTTCGTGACGTTTCCTTCTTCTTTCCTGTGAAGCCATTGCTTCCTTGCGTTCGTTTAAGACGTCTTCTGTTGCATGAAGAGCAACCATGAAAACATAGTGACCATCAAGAGCAGCAAGAATATAAGAAAGTGCTTGTTCTGCAGCAGATAATGACTGATGCTGATATTGGTTAAATGGATTCTTCAAGACATCATCCCAAATGTTCTTTGTCTTCAAGCAATGAGTGTAGAATTGTTCAAGTTCATCATTTTCTGGAAGTCCATCGAGACCATCAATGACAAATCCATTGGCGCAATCAGGTTGTGTTATTCTATCAGAAAATGTGGAAACAAAGTCTGCTTGTAAAGGAGCAGGGTCTGTTTGCTTGAGCAATTCCTGCCATAGCTGTTTAACAGAGATAATTGGAACATTTCCGAGATATTTGGAAACTAAATTACTGATTGTTGTTCTTCCACTTCCTGAAGTACCATGAACAATAACACAAATGGAGAATTTGGATACTGCGGGTGCTTGTGGTGTTGTCTGCTGAGGAACTTGTTTGAGAAGTTCTGATTCGCTGATAGTTTGCGAGTTATCCAAAGTCATGTTTCTCTTTGCCGACTCTTCTTCGATCAATAGTTGTAAGTCGAACTGAGTTGCAATGACTTCGATTGGATATCCTGTTGGATTCACCATCTTCACTTGGATCTGCGATGGATCACTGAATGGCAATATTGGTGGAAGATGAAGCTCCGGTGGATCAAATGTAACCTTCAGTTGTACGCCTTGGCCTTTCAATGTAACAAATACTGTATGGTTGTTGTATTTGATGTCTATTGGGAACTGCATCGAATAGTTCTTTTCCTGCGTTGGAAGGAATGAAATGTCAATGTTTTGGAAAGAAACAGGTGGAAGAATACCAAATGATGGAGAAGCAGTAAAAACACTGATAAAGCCCGGATCTTTGGCAATGCTTCTTTGCAAAACATTAGAATATTGGGCATCACTGAACTTGAATTCAACAGGGACTGTATTCATGTTTTGCAGTTGAAGTGTCATCGTATATGTTTGGCCAACAATTGTTGTGCCGAAGTCGAAATGAGTCCGCGAAAGATTGAGTGTTGGCTTCTGCAATTTGGCCTTGAAGAATATGATATAGGCATAATCAATATTGAACAAGAGCGGAAGAGTGAATTCAACATCACCGTTTAAATCCGGACTTTTCTTCTTGATATCGAATGTTACAAGAACTTCAATTGGCGTGTTTGGCTGAACATCTTTGAATGAAGATGGCTCAATTGTGAATCCAGAATCAATCATTTCTTTTGTGACCAATTCAAAAGAAATTGGCGAAGAAGCCATAGAAGTGATTGTAAACTTGTATGTTTCTTTCTTTCCGAATACAATCTTGTCCATATCGAGGACAAATCTTGAAGCAACATATCCTTCATAAACAGGGACGGGTTCACCTTTTTGTCTGCGTCTCCTTAACGTTGATTGATCGAACATTTGTTTGTTTGTGAGTTTCTGGATCAATAATTGTTTTTCAATTTCCGCGAGATCTTCATCTGTTGGTTGTTTCTCGACAACATCTTCTTCTTCCTCTTCTTCGATTGGTGTTGCTGTTGATGTGAGAACCAAAGCATCTCTTCTTCTGACATTCGACAATTTCTTGCTGTCAAACTTCTGATGATATTGCATTAAAAGTGGATCTGTTTCATGTCTTGGAAGAGACAGCTTACATTGAGGTATGAAGCAATTAACTCGGATATTAACTCTCGCTTCATCGAAGTGGCCGATTCTAATGAAGAATGTTTCATCAAATTCACGAGGAAGTCCGGGTGTCATGATCATGTTGAATTTCTGGAAAGCATTGACTTGAATGGTGCCTTCAGTTGGAGTGACAACGAATGTCGTGAAAGCAGTTCCTTTAGGTATCTTTACAGCGAAGTTGAGCGGTACATCACTGCAATTTGTCAATGTTACAGAAGTGTTGATATTGTCGAGATATCCAATATCTCCAAGATTCATTTCAACAGGATCAAGCTTGTATTGAATGTTGGCTGAAGCGCCAACAAGCTTCATTGTATAATCAGGACCACCAATAACGTGACAAACAGCTCTGCCTTGGAATGTTGTGGATCGTCCTTCAGAATCCATTTGCGAGAAGAAAGAAATATGGACTGTATCAGTAGATCTTGGTTCTATGTGTCCACGGATTGGATAAATATCGAAAATATTCTTCACATCAACGCCATTGCCATCTGGGAAGAGTTCCCAAACGAAATCAACCGGCAAATCTGTTGGATTTTGCATTGTTACGTCCTTTGACTGTTCTGTGTTATAAAGCAATATTCCGAAGTCAATCTTTTTATCTGGCTTGAAGATGATGTTCGGGAATATTAATGTACCTTGGAGATTGAGAGAAGAAACTTGCGGATGCTCTTTGTATGTGAAGACAAGTTTCTTGTTAACAGTTTCACATGAATAATCCTCTTTGAATGTTGGATCGAATGTAACCGTGAGTTTCTTCTTTTGATTTGCTTCCAAAACGAATGTATTTTCAGAAATGCTGAAAGGCATTGGACAATCGGTCTTAACTGTTAGCGCGAGCTTAGAAGAGTTAATTATCTCGAAGTAATTCTTGAGAACAGGAAGCAATTCAGCTGGTGGAGTGATATTTTTAGATGATTTTTCTTTTCCTGTTAATTCTTCTTCTTTTTCGGAATCATGAACATGAGTGAATGTAACGACTTGTTTGCTGAATGATATGAATGGCTTTACGAATGTTCCTTTGAGATATAATGTGAAGATTTCTTGTCTTTGTTTACCAACAGTTGCATGACACATAATTCCGTCTGTAAATGAGATTGTTTTATCTGATTGAACTGCGAGAGTGAATTTAACTTCTTGACCAGGTGCAAGAACCTGCACTTCTGGTGTTATTGTACAAGAGAACTTGACACCATCTGAAGAAGAAAGTTTTGGCTTTTGAATTGAAAATCTCAATTCTTGATTTCTTCTTCCTTGATTTGTAAGTGTGAATTTCTTGACGTTAGGAACCTTTGTGAAGATATTTCCCAAATCTAATGATGTCATTGGGATTGATGGAACAATTGTAGATCCAGATCCTATAGCTTTGAGATTGATATAGAGTGGATTCAAATTTTCGAATCTGAAAACGACTTTGCCTTTGAATTCAACAGTGTCATCAAGTTGAGCGATAACATTAACTGGGAATTGACCACCAGCTTGAATATAACCTTCTGCTGGTTCAATTCTAAAGTTTTCACTATCACATTCGACTGAGGCAGTGAAATTCGCGCTGATTTGGGAAGTATTTGTTATTACGACTTGATGAGAAACATCTTTGAGAACTTGAATCTTGCCGAAATTGATATTATCCTGCGAGAACTGAATATTTGGGCCAGTTACGGTTCCTTTGATTGAGAAAGGAAGTAAAGGATTGTCACTTCCGAAGAACCTGATGTGTTGAACAACATCCAAAGGTCCAAGTTGCTTTGGAACAATTACGAAGTCCATATCGGTCGTCGTGTGCGCGTTGATAACACCATTGGGATGAGAAACAGTTATATTCGCTTGCAGCATCGATAAATCTGTTGCTGGAATGTATTCGTATTTAGCAGGAAGATCAGTGTCATCCTTGAATTGAAGTTTGCTTCTGTATTCCGCACCAATGAATATATTTCCCAAATTTATGACATCTTTGACAAGAACGACTGAGGGCGAAACGCATTCAGCTGATATTGGAATCTTAGCCATATTTTCTCCGAATTTATCAATACTGAAAATTAATTGTAAATTATAATCGTGTGCTTTCATAGGTATGAACTCGATCGTAACAATTTGCTTTGAGAATTTGCCTATTAATCCTGTTTGCGGAGATATTGAAAATTCTCTTCGTGAAAACGTTCCATCATGCGATAATGCTAAAGAATAATCGAATGGTATTTCAGACTTGTTCAAAATTTCGAATGTTTTTGTGTATAAAAAGCCATAACTGACTTTTCCAAAATCTAATCTTGCAACATCAATAGAAAACGTCGGTCCTACAACGCGGCCGTATAGCCCTATCGTTGGATGATTCTGAGAGACTCCTTTTATGTGAAATTCGAAAGTCTCAGTGAACTGGCCAACGTAATTTGCTGTAAATTTGATTCTTATTGGAACTTTCTCACCGATTTCTATATGCCCTGAACTTGGCGTAAACTCAAATAAAAGATTTTGCACATTTTTTGGAGTTAATGAGAAATTGCAAATAACTTCACCAGTATTTTCAAGAAATACTTCATATTCCATAACAGAATCGAGAGTGACGTGTCCGACGTTAATTGATGATACACTGAACTTTGCTTCAGGAGAAAGTCCTGTTCCTTGCAAACGAAACGGAATTCGCTCTCCTGTTTCCATTACGTACAAGTAAGCAGTATCATCATGCTTAACAGACAGATTGGGATGAAAATATGCAATGCAATTTACGAATTGTCCAGGCCAGATTAGATTTTCGTTATTTTCGAATCGAAAAACTTGCGAATGGAACATAACTAACTCTCGTGCCTTATTTCTGTCGTTGGAGTCTTGCAAATCCAAATTGTTAATAGCTTCTAATTCTTCTTCATCGGTCGGAAAAGATCTCCATTGATAATGTAGCTGAGTTTTCGCTGTGCTAATTATCCTAAACGTGAATTTGGATTCTGCTGTGATATGCGTTGGTGTAAATAATGCGAATTGAGGCTCAAGAATCAAGGAGCCTTTTGCATTCATCCAAACGTTTTTTTGATGATTTTTCTCTTTTGATTTTTGAGATTTTGGCGATTTGATGGTGAAAATTATCTCTCTAATGGATTTGATGGATATTTGTCGTTTAGATTTTCTAAAATTTTAGATTTTTAATTCGTTATTTTTTTATTTGCTAAAACCTTTTCGTTTATACAATGCCATGGATGTGTACATTATATACTTCCCGGAGAAAGATCAGTTTATGCTAACGTATTAAATTTGATTTTTCAAAATATCTTCAAATACACAAAATTCTTTATTAAAATTTATCTAGAAATAAATAGAAGATTGTAATTATATTGCTAGAGTATTTTAGTATTTTTGACATTTTGACATGTAAATTAAAGATTTGAGGGTCTAATAAAAATAAACAGGGAATCTCGTTATAAACTTAATGGCGAAAGAAATTCCACGTCTGACGTTAGACCGAAAACGCACTACCGATGACATTTATGCTGTCAACGCCGAGGAAGAGAGCAGCGACTTTATGAGCCAAATTAACGCTGGCCCGCGCAGACCTAAAAAAATTGATAACGAATTCACAAGCAGAGAAGTGCTTCTTGCAGAGAAAAACGATCTTTTGAATCAAATACAATACTTACAAGAACAAATAAACGAGAAAAGAAAATCAATTCAAGTTGCACAAGAACAAAAAGCAAAAAAGATTGATGAATCAATTGCTTTCCAACAGAGATTCTCTGATATGGAAAGTTCTCAAATATCAAAGCGAAGATATCAAGCTGAAGCAAAAATTACAAAACTTTCAGAGATTATCGAAAAATTGGAGAAGAAATACAACGAACTTACAGTGCAATTTGCTCCAGACAAAGAGATGTCTCTTAAAACAGACATTGTCTTCCAGAGGAGACAGATTTCACTATTAAAGCATGATGTTCAAGAGATAACACAGAAACACGATGAAATTCAGGAGCAACTCGAATCAGAGGAGTTCCAGAAGCGAGTAGAACTAGTCAAAAATCTTAAGCAAGAATTAAGCAATTTAAAGAGTGAACTTAAAGCCGAAAAAGCTAAAAACAATGAATTAACGAACGAGCTAAAGACAATACATAAGCTTTTCCCAACACCAGAAAGAGAAATGAAGCAAGAAATAGAGAAACTCAAGCATCAATTGGATACAATGAACAAAGTTAATGATTTGATAACACGCAAAGTTGGCAATCGCCAACCAGCAGCACCTAAAGAAAGTCCATCAAACAACCCTCGTAATAAATCCAAGAAACCGGCTGTTCCTGTTTACAGTGATGATGATGACTTTAAAGCACACTTTTTCGAAACAGAAACTCTCAACGCTGCCGCCGATGCCAATAAAAACAAGAATAACGAGAAAGAAGAAAATGATTTCGACTTTGATGGCTACAAAGAAGAGACCAATAATGATTTCGACTCTGAACATGAAAAAAAAGAAAATACAAATGAAGATTCAAAAGAATTCGATTCAGAAAATGAAAATGATGAAAAGAAAGAACAAGATGATGATAAAAATGATTTTGAATCAGAAGGAGAGAAGAAATAAAATGATGATAAGAAGCATGAAAGTGATGATTTTGAAGATTGAATATTGTTTTGAGTTGTTATTACTGTTACCGTGATCACCAGTATAACCGACAACCATCAGTATAAATTCAAATTTTGTAGGTGCAATAACGATAGAAAATTAGGTGATGTTTAAAAATGGCGGACTATGGAAAAACTTTATATAGCAAGAAATAGTCTTCATTTTCACAAACAAATGTGGTCTATCAGCTAAGTTCGTGAAAAGTATTCAGGTTCGATTCAGTTAGATATTCAACTATTTTTTTTCTATTTTTTATCAAAAGTAAATTATTTTTGTATGATGAGATGCAACTATCATACTTAATAATAGGGACATAAAATATTGAATTTAATGATGAACAAAAAGCGTAAAAAGGTTATTCCCATTCCCAAAAGTGTTTCCACTCGCTTTTGCTCATCAGCTGGACTTAAAATGTAAAGTATAGATATATAATGTATAGTAGAATAATGGGAACACAGTGTCATTTAAACATTAACACGGTAAGACGGAATTCCAAACAAGGGGAAAACATAAATATTTAAAAATAATTGAAAGCTTTACATGTCAATATAGCTCAGTTGGACAATGTCAAAAGATGATCTTTAATGTTCGAAGGTTCAAGTAAAAATGAGGGTGTATTTTATCCTTTTATCTCAATTTGTTTACACAAGAAAACAAAATATTTTTCGTAAATTTCAATATATTTCGAAAGTATGCTAGTGACTAATGAGTAGGATGGGAAAATCCAGGAATGTCCAAGCAGAGGCTGGTGATCAAATACCTATAATATTTGAGAGGAACCCCACATCAAAAATAGCTCAATTGCTAAGTCTTGAAACAACACATGAATTGCATGCCATTGTTTGACTGAGCATATACATCAATTTCTTTCCTTTTTTTATTACTGTCAATTTTTAAAATTTATATTGACATTATTTTTAATAATTTAGTATAAACAATATATATTAAACATATTTCTCTTAAATAAATTCTTTCGATTTTTTGTGATTCTGCCCATAATTTCTTTGCTCATAACTGCTCAACTATATATTGTTATCAGGTTTTTTCTTAGGATAATACAGATGCTATGATGTTGTATCTTTGTATGTTGGATAATATTGATAAACTAGATAGTATATGTAAGTATTAATCATTTATTATGCCAGATAAAACCACAATTCATATAATCAAAAAACGTAAAAAAATTGATGTATATGCTCAGTCAACTATTTTTTATTCTTATATATTTTGGAAGATGATCATCATAAATTAGCGAAGAAAGCAAACAACATATAAAAACAAATAAACGAGATTCGATAAAAGCATAAAATATCTCGAATGTTTCTTCCTTTTTGATATATTAACAGAATTTCAACAGATATCCGCAAACTTTATTTGAACTTAAATTTGTGATTTCGTTTTCCAAAGCTTAAGAACATAATATTCTGTTATTAAGAATAATGATTTTAGATCTCGATAAACTTGAATTATAATTTCTCTGATAAATGATATTCTTTTAGACTTCTGTGTCGAATGATCTTGAATTACTGCAGAGAATCTCTTAACAATAAAGAGTATCATTGATAAAAAATGTTCTCAGGCATCGAGAATTGTTCCTGATTCTCTATTTTCAACACCAAAATATTCAAGAATGTATTAATTTGTGATAGCCCATTGCCTTGCGAAATGCCATAGATTTCTGCAACACAGCCAATGCTCTAGAAATGATTCCTTTTTATGAAAATTTGAATTACATTCTAAAATTAGCTTCAATAAAGTTTTTTATTTCTTCATTCAATCATCAGTAGAAGCATAATTTAGAATGCTGGTATGCGTTCACTTCCAATTCATTCAATGATATCATTTATTTCATGTGTCAGTTCAATTGTTTCATCACTGAAAGAGCGAAAATCTTTTCATTGATTATTTATTAGACTTATTTTGATAAGTTTACAATTTTTCACATCACATTTCAGTCCTCAGTGCGGTGCACTTCGACGGTGCCCCATCGGACGTTTGGTCTCTCTTCTACAGCTACAGTTTCTCCCCTAACTTCGAAAATTTCGAGAATCCTGCAATTTCTGAGAGTTCTGAGTCCAAAATCTTCGCATTCAACTGTCGTTTCTTTAACCAACAGAACGGATGCATTTCCATAAGACGCGACGGTGTTTATTTCCTCCACAGTTCGTCTCTTTTCCACGACAACTTTAAACATTCTTCTGGAGGAAGCCTTTTCTTCGCCTGCAACATTCAAATTATTCAACACCGATTCTGTGCTTTCAATTCGACTACAACAGGTTATGGATCGTTTTCCTATTCTTCTGTTTCTTCTTCAACAAATTTCAACCACTACATTGAGTGTTCAATGACACAATGCAATGCTCCATCATACAATGCTAATGTAATTTTTGGACTATATGGTTCTTGCTCTTTAAGTTCATCAAATTCAAGTCAAAACAGTTGTCAATACGGCCCCGGATACACTTTTCGACAACCATCATCCGCCACCATCAATTTCACAACTGTTTCTAACAACTCTGCTCAATATAGAATTTCTGGTCATTATGACTCCGGAATCTTCGATTTGACACAATCTAACATCATCAACAACGAAATCACATCATCAGGAAATTCGAACAGTGCCCATGTTTACTCTTCTTCAGGTAAAACCACTGTTGAAAGTTGTTGTTTCTTTGGAAATCATGGTCCAGGAAGTCTATTTTGTCATGATACTGATAGAGGTCAATTCATTGTTAAAGACTGTCACATTGATACATTTAATTCAAGCGGAACCGTCACAACTTCACAAATTTACACAGAAAAATCAACAAAATTTCTTTTCCATTATGAAACATACAAATGCGATGCAATTTATCCTCTTTATTTATATTATATTGCTATTCAGAACTACATATGTCCAAACGCAGAGTGTACATCAGAGAATAAAAGCTTTTTTCTTCGGTATCTCCCGAGTGCGCCATTCATGTTCGGCCGCTTCATTAGTTAATCAACCAAAACTCTTTGGTCATCTCTTTTCACTCCTCAACTCTATGAAGATTCTAAAATAGAATTTTATATTGAAATATTTTGCGCTTCCTCCTTTAAGATAAATAATCAATATTTTTCAAGAAAATAGATATCAATCGATACCTCAATGAGATGCTCTATAATATCAATCAGAAATTCCAAAAGTGACAAAAGTTACTATGGAGATATTTTGTTGAGGCTGCACCCCGACCAATTTGACACCTCTTAATTTTCCTAAGGTTATTGGTAAAAATGAGAAAAGAAAAAGAAGATTTATAATTTCCTTTGACGTAAAATATATAATTTAGGTATTATTATAGATCCCACTTTTCCCAAAGTATTGGGGATGCAAAAATTTATCCCTTCCATATCCCGAACCTTAAAAAATGCGATTTTCGTTTTAGAATTTTTATTTTTGCCAAATGACAAATAATGGGATTAAAAAAATAAAATATCCATTATAAAGCATATTGGGTGAACCTTAATTATGCATGTTTCATTTATCTTTATGTAAAACGCTCATTTTTGGCATGTAAATATAATGTGTCGGATCACTCTACTTTTGGGATAGCCTATCCCATCCTATCAAAAAGTGAATAATTTACAAATAAAAATTATTGCTAGGGATAGGGATTTCGGAAAATGTGACATAAATTATGAAATTAGATAGACATGTTTTAAATACAATAATTAACTTGATTTTAGTAGTATTCAGATTGTGATTTACCACTGGTATCTAAAATTTTGTCCACCCATGATAAATCAACAATCTGAGAATATCCAAAACTCTAATTTCACTAATATATATAAAATAAACAATTGCCCTATAATTTATATCGAAATTTTAATAATTTCTTATAATTTGTTAAAATATATTGTTTAATTAATAATAAAAATTCTTATGGTAGGATTTATTAATAGTTTCTAGAAATTTGTAAAATAAAAAATATTTTTTATATGTTATGAAAGGCAGTATTTTTCCTTCTGCGGTGTAGTCCCGCGACCTTCATAACTTTTTATCTGATCAATATTTTTTCGATTTGAAAATACTTTCATGAACTTATTAATAGTTGTCTATCCAGTGGTGTAAGTGGCACAGTCTATATATCTATTAAATCATTGATTGCATTTCAAATAGTCCAAAAATATACGATTTCCAGCATAAATGTATGCACTAATATGCAGCATATGATACTTTTATGTGCATTATTGATTCAAATGCCTCTTATACGCTTAAAATTAAAAACGCAACTAATTCATTAATTGATTTGAGGGCGATTATACACATGAAAGTTATTGAATTTGATGGGATTTAAATTTGCAGCTGTAATAATGTAAAATTTTAGAATCTTAGATTTGGCAATGAAAAAAAAATTATGCGCTGAGACACCATCTTTCCTCAGCGCTGCATATTAGTGCATACATTTATGCTGGAAATCGTATATTTTTGGACAATTTGTAATGCAATCAATGATTTGATAGATATATAGACTGTGCCACTTATACCACTGGATAGACAACTATCAATAAGTTCATGAAAGTACTTTCAAATCGAAAAATATATTATTACAGCCTGAAGTTATCAATATGATGACAACTAAAAAAATTTAATATTTCTTCTTTCTTCTCATATTTCTACTGAATTATATTCTGGAATAAAGATCAAAGTCTATAATTTTATTCATTTTTAAAAGATATTATAAAATATTAATATTTTGATCTGCTTTTACTTTCCAATTGAAAAATCTCATAAATAATAAAACCAAATATAAAATTCTAAAATTTTACATTATTACAGCTGCAAATTTAAATCCCATCAAATTCAATAACTTTCATGTGTATAATAAATTATAAGTATTATTTCAACCAATGTTATTTTTTAAAATAATGTTGGATTCACGTAACCATTTGGTTACAGTCAATCGATATGATTGCCAAAATTGTTATTTATCGCAATTAATAATTGCTGAGGCTCAACCTTTTATAGGTTGAACGCGTGTCCATTCGAGTACTGGATTTGTTTTGTAAAGTGTCAGATTGACAAATTGGTGAAGTGTCGGATTTGTCAAAAATAGAGTTGGTGCACAGCTTACAAAAAGTGTCATTTTGCAATGGGTCATCTAGACAGAGCTTCGAAAGTGCGTGAAGGCATGCGCGGTCTTCACGATACTTAGATGCTATACTTGGTGTCCCAGTGCATGATTCACAGTCTTCGACACTGGCGGTGCCACTGAGGTCTGCACGACCCTACTCTTCAACAATGACAAAATTATAATTTGTAAGTACCCCGAGTATTTTTAATACGCTTGGTGTGAATTTATCGTAGCTTTGCATCTGAGATTTCTTTTCCTTCTTGATGAACCTCGAAGTTAATAAAGAATTTATCAATCCGATTAATAAGTTTGGAAAATTGACTTCATTGCAATATGGATTGACAGCCCATTTATGTTGTATCTCTTCAGTAATTGTGTCAACAATTTCATCGTTAAATTTTAGTTTTCCAACAATAACAAGCAAATCATCAATCAATTTCTTGTATTTATCAATGTAACTCTTCCGATCCTGGTTTTGTAGGATTTGCTTTGTTATTTTCCACTTTGATTTAATCAATGAATGAAGCATTATACTAAAATAAAAATGAATGAAGTAGACAAAATTTCAAAAATTTAGAAAATTTGTCAAAATATAATTTTACGTGGCAAATCCCGAACTCGGTGAAAAAGATATAAAATCAAAGAGAAACAAAAATATTAATCAAGTTTTAAGTTGTTTTAACAGCGACAGAAATATTTTTTTAAACAATATTAAAGTTTGTTGAAAAGAATTGTATTTTAAAATTTTCGGGAAGGCAACAAAATGAAATTCAAAGTAGGATGATGTCTATGAGAGAATATTGAAGATTAATATGGCTAGCTCAGTTCTTTGCAAATTTACCATGATGTATTTGGATGGAGAATTAAGATAGTGTTCATCAATATATTTTGATACGCCAATGGCTTGATAATTTTGTAGTAAGTGGGCCGAATTGACAAGACCTTTGAGTTTCAACTCTTTTAGTTCATATTGCTAGCAATCATGCGATTTGTAGTTTAGTAGAGCGGCTATGATGGAGATTTGTGGTTGGTTGGGGAGATCCACCATTTGAGTGAATTCTGGTCTTTGGACCATAGATATGTCACTGGGCGGACGTGGATGCGCTATTAACTTCTAAAAAGATGTAATTTATGTGCACTGCTTTGTTACTAATAATTAGATTTGTAGCGGCTGCTTTTTCATACTTAAATAAATTTTCACTAAAATGTATGAGATTTTCGGTCATTTCCGTTGATTGGGTCATGATTTTCTTTATCTTTAGTGGATTGAGATTTTATTTGTTAAAAGACTCCTGATTGATAAATATTTTCGATAATCTCAAGGCGATTACATTGAATAGAGTTTTCCAAAAAATATGTTGTAACTTAGATTTCATGGAATTTTTTGAATTATATTTGGAATCATAAAGATCAATTAAATCATAAGGATTTAAATATGCAATCTCGGGTAAAATTGAATTGCATAACAAGTGAGAAAATGTTTTCATATCCTCTATTATGGTGTTATCAAATCATAATCTTGTGTTCTAATTTGTAATCATCTATAATTGGAACTGATGTGCTACTAAAATCTTAAATGAATATATGAATCCGAATAGCATTAACAAATCCGGAAATGATGTGTTATACCTATTATTTAATGCATTATACATTAGTGGCAATTTTTGAAATTATTAAAATTGTCTTCACTGAAATTATATTTTAGTAACTATTCAAAGACTGAATTATTGATTATCTTTTTGCTGAAAGTGAAAAGATGTCTATAAACCGTGGCATCCATAAATATGAAGAACTGAGTACAAACTGGTGATAAGGCTTCTTGGACATCATTGATATTACATAAATGATGAACGACATTAAATAGAAATCTTGGATGTGAAATACAAAAGCGGAATAGATGCGCTAGTGAAGCTTGAACAGTATAATAAACTTTTGAGATATCCCCTTTATATTTTTAACCAACCCTCATTTATAGACGTTTACAAAAGAATATAAATGTCATCTAGAAAGGAATCCTCTGCTTCTAAACAATCCCAATATTCTGGAAGCGATGATATTGAGTACGGAGAAAACGTTTTTCAAACAATTCTTGACTCAAGAGTCAGGCAAATGCTTGCAATAACAATTCCATCTTCAAACGATCAAATCAAACTATTAAAAGAGATCGAAACTATTAAACCATGCCCTAAGAAACTCACTGTGTTCCTTGATTACCTTATTGCTCAAATTACAAGTTTAACGATGGAAAATATCGAATACAGAAGTGAGATTTCTAAGTGCAGCTCTGTTTCCACAAAGTTGCAGAGAGATTCTGAAAATACAATTAAGTCATTAAATGAAAGAATCACAAATATTTCAACAATTTTGGGTGTAAAAGAAGATAAAGTTGAGAAAAAGATAAACCGTTTGATGAACGATCTTGCGAAACCAAAGGATCAATACATTATGGATGATTACAATGAAGCAATAAGAAAATTGGATTCATCTGATGGACATTTATGCAAATCAATTGATAATATGCTTTCGGAGCATGATAGGATCCATAGAAAGCTTTCGCAAGACAGATATTTGCTAATAAGACAAAATGAAGAAATCAAAAGATTACAAAACTTAGTTGAAGCAGATAACAATGTTAAACACAGTGAAAAGTTAGAATCAGAGGATGAAAAGTCAGAAAGCTTTGATGAAAAACAATGTGATGATCCAAAGCTTCTCAAGCAAACACAAAAGATCAATGATTTGATTTCGATTGTGAATCAAATAACAAGACAAGCGGACAGGTTAAGCTCACTATACGCAGATCCGCACACACACAGCCGTTCTAAGAAGAAGAAATCAAAGTATTAATTTGTTATGTATCAATTAAAAATCATGTTTTTGTACCGATTTCATTCAATTAATATCTAAAATTTTACGGTAAAAAATGATACCCATGATACTGAAATCGAACTAAATCGGTTTCAACATCATTTCAAAGAAACTTTACTTAGATTGGGCAACATATTTCACTGAAACATCATACACAAGGAAATATGAAGAAACAGTAGCATTTAAGGCATCTTCAGGAAGTTTTTATATCACAGCATGTGACTTTGAACGCAAAAATGATTATTCTGCTTCTGTTTACGCGGCAAATCAATTTTTACATGTCATGAATTATAATTTACATGACAGAAATCAAATTTTAGTGTAAAGAAAAAATATTATTATGTAAAGTATTCAATTTAACAAAACAGTGAAATCGGATATACTCATTATAACTAACATAATGTCTATTTTCAATTTTCACAATTTTTGAAACGTATTCAAATTCCAAATTTTTATATTTTTTATGTTTGAGCGGTCGATGTTGAAAATTCGACCGCAAGGAAGTTGACGAACATTAGAAACCAGTTCTCTAAACTTTTCTGTCGGATAGTTCTTCGTGAATAACTTAAGAAACGCAGATTATCGACAATTCAGTAATTATTTTCTTGCAAGCAAATTCACGCATGAAACATACGTCTCTGATGACATCAATCTTGTTTATTTAGCAGAATACGAACTAAATCATCTAAAAAGCTCGAATAACTTCGAAATTATACACAGCAACGAATTTATTCAAAAAAGATATATACATTAACCTTACAAGAGCTATCATATTTACGCTACTGATGAATGGGCTAAAGAAAACGATTGTTCGCCAATGTCGAAATTTATTTTTCAGTGTTTGAACTTCTCTGATGAAAAACTCCAGAACGCTTACGATGATAATTGCGTTCTAAAGATAACTCCAGCACCTAAATCCCGATTTATGAATAGATTTTCTGTTGGTTTAGTTCAAAATAACGAAAACAAAGTTTCTCTCATTGATGGAGTTTACAAAACCAATAGAACGCTAACGAAGAAGGGTTTAACAGGCGAAAATCAAGTAATTACCATTGTTGATACAGGATTAAATGTAAATAATACTTTTTTACGATCCTAATAAACCTATCAACAACAGTGTAAACATAAACCACAGGAAAGTCATAAAATACTTCAATTATTATGATAATTTCGATGGAGTTAATGGACATGGAACGCATGTGAGTGGAACCGTTTGCGGCAAGGCAATCAACATCAATTCAGTTTGCAATTATCTTACGTTGATTCTCAGTTTGATTCCTCATATCCTATATTGGTGACACGCTCACTTCAAGATTTGAACATCATTGAAAAATGGACGACTTTGACTGTGATCATGGAAGATTCACAACAAAAGAGTTTTTCTCTTGCAGATTATTCATCTTGGGGTCCAACAGAAGAAGGCATTGTCAAACCTGAAGTAATAGCTCCTGGAATAAGTATTTATTCAGCAAAATTACTTGGTGTTCATGAATGCGTTTCTGATTTAACAAATAACCAAATATTGAAATCAGACGGAACTTCAATGTCCACACCAATGGTTGCAGGAATTGCTATTCTTATCCGGCAGTTCTTTGCTGATGGATATTACCCAACTCTCACACCGAATTCTGCGAAAATTATCGATCCTTCGAGATTATTAGTTAAAGCAATGATAATAAATGGATGCAGAAGACTTAGAAACAGAATTTTCGATCACAAAATTGGGTTTGGAATGGTCGTGGGTATTGATTCAATGGGTTTTGGAAAGTTTAAAGGGCTCAGAGTGACTGATAACATCGAAATTGGTCGCGCGAAACATATTTCAACGACAATAACAACAACTGAAGCACAAGATCTTTCAATTACAATTTGTTACTGTGAACCTTCAATGCCGTCTTTGAAAACGCCACTTTTGATTGGACTCAATCTTGTTGTTGAAGATTCGCACGAAAAGTCTTATTTTGCTAATGGACTGCCAAACGAAAGAGATGAAGAATTCACAACAAGTCATAGAGTGTATATTGATAATGCTCAGCCTGATACTTACAAAATTCACATCTATTCACAAGATTACTTGCAATCATTGCCAATTGCGAAATTTGGAATTGTGATTGCAAGTGGTTTTGTGCAGAATGATTTCACGAAGAATCCAGCAAAATTAACTTTCACAGAAGAGAAAAGATGTCCATCGAACTGCAATACTGGAAGTTGCAATGAAAATGGATTTTGCGATTGACCATATAATTATCGAGGAACAGCTTGTCAAACATTTATACATGAAACACCATCAAATCAAGACTATCTGTATAATGCATCATCAAGATATATGAGCTGGATAAGAACAGCAATCACTGATGGAACTAATATGTCATTTATCATGTATGGAATAGGCGTTGATCCTTTGATAGCACTTACAAGTATCTCCATTATATTTTTAATGGGGTATCTCCATTATCGTTTTTAATATTAACATCAAAGTATTCTATTACTTTTGATGCAACCTTGATACTGCCAAAAGTCGCTGCAATGTGAAGCATAGTTGATTGATTACAAGTTTTACTTTCGACTTTTGCACCAGATTCAATTAATTTCGTCGCAGCATCAATGCTTTCATAATATGCAGCTAGGCAAAGGGGAGTCGATTTGTCCATATTATCATTTGCATCAACTTCGGCTCCACATTCTATCAATTTTGTTACGACTTCAATGTTGTTGAAAAGTGAAGCAAGGTGCAAAGGGGAAAATCCTGCCCCATTCCTAGTTTCAATATCTGCACCACGATCGATCATTTTAGTAACAACTCTTTTCTCTTGTATTGATTCTACGTACTCCTTATTTTCTTTTGTCTCTTTCTCCCTCTCTACATGGTTCAAATTCATATCATTACTGATTGAATTCTTTTCTAACATCGAAACCATCTTCTCTAATAACATTCTATTCGTAATTATATCTTCCTTATCTTCCTCATTCGTTTGTGGAATAGCTACTTGTGGAGCAGGAGTAGCATTTAATGGTAATTTTCTCTTGCGAATTTGGACTGAACCATTCTTCATTTTACATACGTAATACAGTGAATGCAAAATACCTTTCTCTTCATTCATTATGATACTTTGCTTTTCACTCTGCGAAAATTTCTGAGTCATTTTCAAATTAATAAAAATTTTTTATCCCAAAGAAATGACAGAGACATTCGACCGTGAAGCACTCAAGAAAGAACTCTGGGATGAGATACTCAAGGAAATCAAAGGCGAAAAGAAAGAAGAGAAACCAGCAGAGCTAGAGCCGAAAAGGAAATTATCCGAGAAGCAATTAGCTGCATTAGCTGCTGGAAGAGCCAAGAATCCACGAATTTTAGCTAAGAAACTACATGAAGAAGCTGAGGCAAAGGAGAAATCTAATTAGCTACCATAATAGCTTCTATTTGAATATTATTATTTTTGCTCAAATCTGCTGGAGTAGTTCCATTACGTTCATAGAACTCCAAAACTAATTCATCTTTGTAGCCAGTAATGTCGTAGTGCTTCGGCGGGTTATAAATTTCATTAGTATATCCAATAAATTGCTTATTATCAAGCGCAATACTACTCATTGCTAATAGCTGATTTCGCGGCGGGATACCTCCGATATTAATTTTGTACAATTGATCCATCCTGCGATATCTTAAAATGGTATGAAATATCATTATATCTGATTACTACCGAATTATAAAAATTTTCCCAAAACAAATCATATACACGCACCTGAGGATTTCCCCAATGATAGATTTTTTGATTGATTGGTTCCACAAATTCTACTGAACCTACTATAATATCGCTAAAACAATTCTTGAATTTATCATTTCGAGCAATATAATGTGTTTCTCATCTATGAATTTATCAAATACATCGTCCTTCTCCTCAGTGATGAATTGAGCATCATTTAATTTTTGCCATAATGTTGCAACATTCTCACCAAATATATTTTTGTATTTATCCGCGTTTGTTGCATCAATTTTTGGAAGTGTAAGATAATACCTTTTATTTGCCGATTCGACAATAGCTTTTTGTCTAATATTAATTTGAATAGTATTACTAGAATCAATGTAGCTTATTTTTATTTTATCCTTTAGTTCTAGCTCTTGATATAAGGTAGAAGCATTAAGGAGAATACATAGAGGTCATAAAGAAGAAGTAGATTGGTTAATGAATCTTATTGGTGACCCTAGTTTATATTTTGTCAAACAACACGGAGAAACTAGTAAGACATTCCATAATAATGTCAAAAAGTATTCGATGAGGATTGTCAATTTCTATAATATGCATAAGGACGACCTTGAATTTCAAGCAATCATTCCAGATTACATAGAAAGAGTTCAAAATACCCCAAGTAATTTCCCATTAGATAGCGAATTTAAAGTCAATCCAATTTGTGTATTATACAAAGGAATACCAATTCAAGAATTTTCAGAACAACCAATAAATACCGTAGAGAAAGCCAAATTGGCAAAATTGATATCAAGACTGTTTTCAGCGCAGTCAATGAGGATTCAACCGGCCACAAAATTTTGCCTGATTGCCTCTGCAAAAAATTCAGCCAAATCAATAATTTGACTATAATCACAAACCGCCGCAAAATTATCAAAGATATCCACAATATCAAAACCAAATGATGCAATCTTCGGGTTACGGAGCAAACGCAAAGCAACAACAACAAAGCATGCCAGGCGAATAACACCTGTACCAAAAAATGCCATTCGATGATTTATCCCCTTAATTAATTGAATACTGCAAAACCATCTATACTTAAACCAAATCCATCATCGCAAGCGCAGAAATAAGCCACGTAACAAAAATCACGAAAACCGCAACATGTAAATTCGTACGATGTTGCATGTTAACGAGCGCAATTCCATACCTCAAGAATTACGAACACACAGAATTACACCTATATATATTGTATATGGCTACAAGTGAAGCAGTAAACACAAATAAACACTTTAAAATTTATACATTTTAAACCTCATAGTCTATGTGAATTATTTCATAAACATATCATTTTTGAACATAAATTGTCGCAACTCAATATCGCATTTCGTAGCGTATCAAACTTTAAAGCTTAATATGCAGAAGCTATTATTGCACAAAGCTTTCCATTGTTTTCTATTAGTTTGTGATACATAAGCAAGCGAAAACAGGAGTTCAAATTTGACTTTTTTACATGTCAGTTTGAATTCAATTTGGAATATCTAATTTTGAAAGTCGAGAATAACATCAAAATACTATGTTGTTATTTCAATAACATGAATGTCCAATGTCACGCCTGTAACTATTCTCCAAAACGGCGAATTTACGTGTCATTTTATATTCAAAGTGAATTTTACATGACATGTTTTTCCTAAACAAATTCGTTTGCCAGGGCTCAGTAATTAAAGGCAAACATAGGAAGATGTGTGTAGTTTATGCACACACATATACGTCATAGAACTCATTATTTAGAGTTAAGTCAAATTTTTAAGAAAAAACTCAAAAAGTACTCAACGCAGTGTGAGAATCAAAAAATATCCAATTTTTGCAATCGAAATCTGACTTGGTATTTTTTGTTTACACTGAATGGGCATTGAGGGCATCATTGACCTTTGCGCTAGGCTCAGTGATGCGTCTTTTGGTTCTCTCCCTCAATATGCAGAAACTATCATCAGAGACTTCTTCCCGAACTACCAAGAAGAATTTTGCGAAATAATTGATTACTATACATATATAAGGCCCAAACTTGTTGACACGTATGCCAAATTATTAGTATTTATGTGCCAGTCAAAGATCAAATCAGTTTCATCGACGATTACTGAAAGAATTAATTCTGGATTTTTGCTTAGAGGGTTGTTTTTGAAGGGAATATTATCGATGGAGCAGACAAAAAAGCATTGCGAAAAGGATAAACGCTTGTATTTGTTCTTTTTGCCAGAACTCGGAATTCCCAAAGAATTATCGAAGAAAGGCAAAGAGAGATTCAAAATCATTCTCAATAATTTAGACTCATACAGGAGCAACGATTGACAGAACTATAAAGATATCATGGCATACGGATACCCGATTAATTCACCAGGATACTATATAAGGCACGACAAGCATGAAGAATTTGCCCATCTTGTAGACTCAGGCAATCTCGATATTAAGAGCCAGTTAAATGTCTCTATATTCGAGATAAACAATCTTCCAGAAATTTTTTCGCACAAAGAGAAGAAACTATTGATTAACTTGGCTCTTAAGTACGGATCACAAAATATATTCCACTATCTGAAGTCAAAGACAGAGATTATCGTTTCAGATCTCGTTGATGATGTAATCGCAGGTGGAGATGCTGAATTAATCAAAGAAGTTGTAAGCAATGAAACAGGCATTTGGGAGCAGCTCTTTGATGCCGTCATTGAACAAATTAATTTCTACAAATTGTCCCCACACAAGTGCCTTTCGCATTACAAA
This sequence comes from Trichomonas tenax, assembly GCA_023091735.1. Classification (NCBI taxonomy): domain Eukaryota; phylum Parabasalia; order Trichomonadida; family Trichomonadidae; genus Trichomonas; species Trichomonas tenax. Next base: position 33,525 of record JALKBU010000072.1, on the reverse strand, counting down.
TATCAGGCATTCATGATGTGGGCTTCCAAGAACGATGAAGAAGAGAAACCTGAATTTGCAATATTAAATGATGCTTGTTCATACGGCTTAATATCAATTGTGGAGTATCTCATTACACAGAAGAAGGCAGATGTCAACATCAAAGACAAAACGGAGACAATTTTGTACATCGCAGCAATTGGAGGTTACTTGAATGTCCTTGATCTGTTCTTCAAGTACACAATTGACATGAATGCAAAGGATAAAGACGGAAAGACAGCTTTGCACTACGTAGCTCAGAAAGATTACATCGAGATTACACAAGACCTCCTCAAAAAGGTGCCAACATTAATATTACTGATAACACTGGAAAATCACCAATATTCGTGCCGACAACAAAGACATCATCTGACATATTTGGAATGCTCCTTAAATACAATCCAGATGTTAATATCAAATCAACATATGGAAAGAGCTTAATGAGATATCTCATTGACAATTCTCTCAAGAACCATTTGAAACTTTTAATGGCCAAACTTACTGATTTGAATCTTCAAGGACCAGATGGAAAGACAGACAAACAATATTTAGAAGACCACATGCCATCAATGTATGTCACAAGCCTCATGAAGATTTATGAACAAGCAATCCATGAACCAAAAGTCAAAATGGAAATGTCATCATCTCCTTCGACAAAGATAAGTGCTGATAAGAGTCCAATGGATTCTCCAAAGCTCGCTATTGCCAAATCTGAGTCACCAGGACTCATGAAGACACCAATCCTTAATTTGACACCAAAGCTTGCTATTCCTTCCACACAGCATAATGCTACACAATATTCGCAAAAGCCAACACCACAAGTTAGTCTTCCACAGTTGCCATATAACTCAACCCAATCTTCACAATCCCAATACACTCCTGTACAGTCCACTCAGCCACACTATACTCCTGCCCAAATAGCTCAGCCTCAGAATACCCCTGCGCTAGCAAGTCAGCAGGCTGTAACCAATCCAGCTGTGCGCAAGGCTTATATAGCAAGTGCTCCAGTACAATCTCCTGTTCAAAATGCAGCGCAATCCAAAGCATTGCAATCAAAGACACCATCTACAAAAAAAATTAATACAGATCAGATGACAGCATCAGAATACGCCCAATTTGTTGCTAATATCAAACAAGCGCAGGCACAGGCTCAAGCCCAGAGCAAACTACATCCAATGGATATCAATGTTTTAAATGACCACGGAAGAACACTTCTCCACATTGCAGCCAAGGATGGACATCTTGCAGGTGTCAAGATGCTGATTGAAAGAGGCGCTGATATCAGAGCAACATGCAATGATGGAAAGACGCCACTGCACTACGCAGCAAAGTGATTACATCTTGAAGTATGTGAGGCCCTTATTGCTGCTGGTGCCGACATTAAAGCCGTGGATTATGAGAAAATGACACCTTACAACTACACATATCCAAAAGTCAATTATCAATTAATGACGCTTCTCATGGGTGATGCCAAAAACATGAATTATATATTATTATGGTTAATTTTTCGTAATTTCCTCGAGATATTTCATTCAATTTCAAATCACTAATTAATCAACGAGAAACATATCATTTAGCTAACTCTATCACTGTTTCATTATGTTTTATAAAATTAAAGTAAACAGAAAAGTATTATTTTGTTTTTTATAATTATATAACACATTTAACTCCAAAAAGTTAGAAATTAATACAACTCAATGATGGTTAAATCGAAATACAGTTAGATTTATTGTTAATGAAATGTTTTGAATTTTTTCAAAAACTAAAAAAAGGCCAAACTGTATTCCATAGTGTTAAAAATTAATATTTATTAGACATTGTTCTGAGATGGTGACCATGGAGCGTATTTATCCTTCTGCTTTGGTTCCTGCTTCTTCCTTGGAGCATCCTTCCTTGGAGCATCTCTCTTTGCTTTGATGGTGACTGCCTTAACTGGCTCGTTAACTGGGAATAATTCTTGTTCTTTTGTAAGGAATGAATCGTTTGTGATGTAATATTGTTCATCAATCTTCTGGATTGTGAATGTCTGAGTGAAGGTCTGCTTTTTCTCGTTCTCGATGTTAGCATTGACTGTAACATTGAATTGTTTCTCGTCTCCCTTAACTTCGTAGTTAACAATTGTGAATTTTGTGCCCTGATCGAACTCTGGCTTGAACATGTATGGAGCGATCTCGTCGAGTTTCTTTGGCTCTAACATATCAAAATCTGGGCGAACGAGTTTAGCGTCCTTGTGATAGAAATTGATGATATCCTCCTCACCATAGACTAATTTGCGGTAGTAGATGAAAACGAAATCGCCACCAATCTGTTCAATCGATGCCATTTTTTATTGGCCGACCGCACTTTTCTATCGTCTAACTTCACTTGACCTCTTAGAGCCAAAGAATGTTGATACGTTATATACTGCGTCATTGTAAACCAGTGAATGTGTTTTCGCTCCATAATATCGAAGTCGGATTAATATCTTATTGTGCTTTAACTATTATAAATCAATGAGAAAGCATATAAACCTTAAATTATTTATAACTAAATTACTATTGGCTTATTCTTAAATAATATTTTTTTGAAAAATATTTTATCAATTACAAACCTTGTCTTTTAAAAACCAAACAATATGATCACAGATTAATATAGATTAGATGTGCTCGAGTTGATTTTAAAAGATATATTTGTTGGAAAATATAAAAATTGATTTTATATCTTGTAAATCTGTGTTAAGTTATAGCATCTCATTAGCTACTTAGGTCAATTATTTCATGTGATAAAATGGTGAAATTATTTTTTGAAAATATATCTTTTGAGATTTCTGCATGCAATCTTAAGTTATGATCACTATGTTCTGAATGAACATATCAAATAAAGCATTGGTAGAAATGTAATTATATAATTTTAAATTCCAGTAACATCTATGATAACTGCATTCTAGCGCATGCGCTATCAGTTTTTAAAAGCAAAAACGCTAAGTAAGATAGTTGATCGAACCGAACAGTTATGTTAAACAACACCACAAAACTCTTAATACCTATCTTATATTTAATGAAGCAAAGCATTTGGCAGATACAAAATAGGACGTTATCCAAAATATATGAAGTCAAATAATATCTAAGAGAGAATACTCATATTGTTCTAGATATATAACGTCCATATCAGTGTTTGAAGAAATACATATCAAATGGATGGATATAATGTAGATTTAAAATTGAAGATATAATTGTTTTGTGTCTTCGAGCCTAAAAATGGGCGGTATAATAGGATATTGTTAAACTACAATAAAACCAATCTTGACCAAATTGATGTGTCCAGTTTCAATTTTACAAAATATATTAATGTCGTATGATCGAGCACTGACTCGATTCAGTTCTGACGGAAGACTATTTCAAATAGAATACGCGGCCGACGCCGCACGCAATGGCACAACAGTCCTAGCCATTCAGGCACCGGGCATCATTGTTGCTGCGATCGAAAAAAGAGATATGATGAAACTTCAAAAGCAGGATTCATCAAACAACATGTGTCAACTAGACAAGCATATATTATGCGCATTCACGGGAATGCCAGCAGATGCCCGTGTCCTCGTTGAAAAGGCGCAATATGAAGCCCAATCTTACCGCCTTACGTTCGAAGACGCGATTCCGATCGAAAATATAGCGAGATATATTGCAACTGTGCAACTTACGTATACACAAAGCGGAGGTGTTCGGCCTTTTGGTGTCACAACTTTGATTTGTGGCTTTGATCCTTACAACAAACCGCATATTTACGAAACGCTGCCAAGCGGCATGCTCAACGAATGGAAAGCACGTGGAATTGGACGATTTGGATCGCCTGTTCAAGAATATCTAGAAAAATATTACACTGATAATTCAACGGAAGAGGATGTAAAGAGAATAGCGATTGGTTCTTTACGCGAAATTGCTGACTGCCGTGCAAAGAATATGGAGGTTGCAATTATGAAGCCAAACTCAACGGTTGTCTACATGAGTCTAAAAGAGATCGAAGATATCGTTAAAGGTATCGATAAGCCTGAGAGTAATCCACTGCAGTGAGAATTTTGCTTAAGATGTATTTTTTTCTTATTTTGTATTAATAGAGATTGTTCTTCGCACGTAAACATTGTTTAATATACTTTTATATGATGCATGTTCTCTCATGTTATCTATCAATTGATTTTAAAATGATCAATTTACAAATTAAAATCCAAAACAAATTAAACAAATAGTCAGCCTAGAACCACATCTATTTCCAGATTGCTTTATTTTGGATTTTTATCAATGGAATTATTTACATGACAAATAAATTGTAAAAATGACATATAAAAATTTTTATTTGACAAATATTTAAATGTGCCATGTAAATTCGATATTTGTTTTGCAAAAATCAAAATAATAAATGAAAGAAAAAACAGAACCAGTGCTTCAAGATGAACCAGCAAAACCGAAACAAACCATTGACGTGAGGTACGCCGTTAGTTTAGTTTCGTCGAGAGGTTTCGAACAAAAAAGTATTTTCATTATTTCGGTACTTCTTTTTGCATTTTTCAGTGTTTTGTTGGCACGGTCCATCATTACTAAATCTACAATTTTCGTACAAATCGCCTTTGTCCAATTACTTCACTTCGCACTTTATGCAATTATTTTATTAACTGATTATTACACAACATTACCACCAGACGAATGTCATACATATGGATACGCAAGGTCTATGATTGTCTGCTGTTTTGCAGTTTCTTTGACAATTATTTTATTCGCATGTTCTTTATTACTCGATTCTCTCAAAGAATTCTTGTCTTCCGCTGCCCCGGATGCTTCGCTTTCTGTTGAACATCCGTCATTTTCACCTGTTATGCCAAATACTTTTGCTTTAATCGCATATAGTTTCTCTGCTTTATTACTTTACAATCACAGATCGAACCCATCACAGAGCAAGACTCCGCACTTTCATGCTGCATTCATTGTTGCCATTTCTGGTGTTTTACACTCGATATCGCAACTTGTGACATCTTTCTTGCCTTTCCCAGCTGTTCCTGAGCGTGTGTCTGAACAAGCCATTCCATTGCTTAATGGTTTAATTGCTTTGTTCATCATTGACAAAGCACGTGAATTAATGGTCCCTTGTTTCTATGTTTTGATGCAGGCAACACCAGAGAAATTGCTAGAGATCACAGATTATTCTGTCAGTGAAACATATATCGATAAAATGGTTCGCGAAGTTTCACACTTCGAAGGTGTTTTGGAATGCAAAGCTCCACACTTCTGGGGCTTAACATTCACAGATTACGTTGGTTCTTTGCATATTAGAGCTAAGAATGATGCCAACGAGCAACATATCATTCAGCAAGCTCATGCAAAATTTGATCCAATTATTGGTCATTTTACAGCCCAAGTCGAAAAGGATCATTGGGATACTACTGTTCGTGATAATTAATGTAAAGTTGCTCATTATAATATAATTTATTTTGAAATTACAATGTTTGATAAGGTAAAATTTGATTTGTCATTTTTTGATGTTGTGAATGAATTTCATATCAGATGATATGTACTGCATTATAAATGTGAGTGGACAGATTTCTATGATAGATGTGAGGCATATAATATCATTACAGATATAAATGATCCTTTTCTAAAAAGTTCAAATAAGAATTATTACCTCAAAGAGTTTGTTCGAAAATGAAATAAACAGCTCTATATATTTCAACTCTAGTTCTGATACCTCATTGTTTCTTTTGGAAGATATATTGTTTTCCAATTGTTCTAGTTCAGGAAATGGAGGATCGATCCTTTTCTCGAACAAAGGTCAATTTTCACAAAACAAAGTCTGTAGCGTTCGTTCAAAAGCACAAAAAGAAGGTGTTTTCTGCCTAATAGAAACACCAAATAAGCAGAGCATAAATCTCTATGATTCAGCAATTTCTTTCTCTGTTGGTGAAGCATTTACATATATTTTTAATATTTATTTCATTGGTAATGCAAAAGCATCCTCCATCAACTTATCAAATGCAAATGTTGATGGAAGATATTTGTTTTACATTACGTCTATATTCGAAAATTTATCGATTAAATACTCAGCTTTTTTAATAATTTGCAATTGCAACCGAGCAATTACCACGAAGCTTCCATCATTGGAAATGAATGTGTTTATTAATATTATGAAATTAATTTTTGCAACTTTATGAACAATAAAGGTTCAAATAGGAATTCCTTGATATGCTCTTTAAACTTAAAATGTATAATATCCAGATGCAGCTTCCATGGGAATACAAATAGCTCATATAAATTTTGGAGATATAGTGGAAGTTATGATTTTGAAAATTGTTATATTGGTGATTCTGGTCCTGACTATGGAGGACTTAATGTTGCTAATCTATTAATGGACCAATACACAGTATTGCTTTATCATTTTACTTCTTACTAATGTGATGCCGAGTGCTCATTCATAATCAAAATACAAGAGAATTACTTTGATCCTTTCTTGGTAAGATTAGAGGTCATGGTGTTTGTATTTATAGAATACTAATTTATATTATTTATAAAGATTGATCATGAAATGCAAGCAATTACTTGAAAATATAATTTCAAGAAATATGATTTTAATATTATGGAATGCATTAACTGGACGATATTATAATACATTTATGTTGTTTTGTGGACTATACATAAATTATTTAGTGAAAATTTTTCAAGATTCATCTAAATATTTTGGTATATTTGCACTCACTTGGGATTTAAATTTGACAGTCATTTTTATGGATATACCATCTTCATTACAAACAATATCTTGATTTGAAACCAATATGAAATTGAAAAATTGTTAAAAGAATGAAGATTTTGCCTTGAAATTTATAAATCAAAATCAGTTTATAAAATAATGTTTAACCATAGATTTTATTATATAATATTTTGAAAATAACTTAATATATTTGAAAAATAGAAGAAAAAACAATTAATTTTTGACTGAACTAAAAAGTCATTTCTGACATGGCATTAACACTCATTATGTGGTTCAGCGCTTTGTCAGCATCTGAAGAAGTCTCTAAAATAAGAAAACCGTTGATACCCGAGAGAGCCAGGATTGAGACGATTTCTTTAAATATTTCGATATTGAATGAAAATATGTCAGCGAATATCACAAAAAATGACCCGATCGTTGCAGAGAAAGTTGTAGAAAAGATATATCTTCCACAGGATAGCGAAGAAACACAAGTTTCGAAAGCAACAATTATTGAAACTTCAAATGTCACAACAAATGATAGAGAAATAACACCTTTTGAAACACTCACGTCTACAGAAACAAAATCCGAACAAATTACTTCTTCTATCAAAAATGAATTTTTCAGTTCCCCGACAAAATCTCCAAAAAGAGCCAGAATAGAGATAAAAAGATCTGAGGAAGACAACGAACCCAAAGAAACGGTCCGCAATCGGTATGATGTTTTTGATGAACAAATAAACTCAAAATACACAACAGAAGAAGAGTCAGAAGACGGATACAACGAAGAAGAAGCAAAATGGTGCAGTGGAATGCACACAGTTTTGGATGTAAACGGAAATTGCGTTTGTTCGAAAGATTATGTTGGTGATTGGCCAATACAAAAGCGTGGATGCTGGAAATGCAAAACAAAATGCCACAGATATGCAGAATGCATGTTTACTGGAGGATGTCAGTGCAATAACGGATTAGTCGGTGATGGAATCAAAGAGTGCTCTATTCCTGCACCAAAGATTATATCTTTCACTCCCTCCGGTGGATATTCGGATACAAATTTCATATTTGATTTCCAAATTGAAACACAATATAAACCGTTCAGTGCCTTTTGCAATGCATCGGGTTTGCTTGTTTCTGGTGAAATTATAAGCAAATCAAGCTCAATCAATTGCACTTTCCCTGAAAATGTTGATTTATCGAAATTGTCGATTTCTTTCGATAGAGCGCATTGGTCGAACACTGTATCCTACAAATACACTGATGGCAAAATTTCTTCTATCAAAATCTTCGATTTAATATCAGGTGCAATTTTTGTTTCAACATTGATTTATTTGCTCGTTTTGTTGATCAGGGTTTTGATTTCTATCAATGAGGATAACACGAGCAGCTCAGGAATTCCTCTTCTCAGCAATAAGTTCCCATCTTCACACAGTGGAACTTTCGTTAATGATGTTAAGCCGAGATTCGTCTCGCAGTTATAATTTTTCTTTTGTTTTCCCATGTTTTTTATGATATTACTGTTTTTTTACTTGTTGTATATAAATTTTTTGTTTAATAATATATACATAGAGATACTTCAGTCTCATACAGATATCGTTTCGCATGTTGAATTTGATTTTGTTTTTTCAGCTTTCAAAACACATTTATATCATCAAAATACAAACGTATTAACTAAAAAATATCATATGCAGAGCATATATAGGTATAAAGCATGCAGCTGTAATGCTTAGATTTCAATTCTTGTTCTTTAAAATCTCAAATAAATGAAATGAAAAAGATCGTATCATATCAATGAAGAATAATTAAATAGTTCTTAGTTATAAATTGATCAATACTATAAAAATCATTTATGTAGGCAGTGTAGAATGCTACATAATAACATCAGACAATATTGCTGTAGTGTTGATGAAAAATTCGTATTTGAAATTTTCGATATCATAAGTAATGATTTTGATCTCAGATATCAAATAAAGATCATTGAACACAGTTGGTATCAGTTGTACAATAAGCTGTGGTGCGTTTGTTAATAGTAAAAACTTTCTAAGTCACTTCAATAATCAAAATAAACAAAGACACATCAAAAAAATGGAATTTGCAGATTTTAAAATTCCACAAGAATATGAAAGTGAAAAAATAAAGAAACAAATGGTGGAAAAAGTCCAGGAAACACGCATAAATGATGATGAACGCCCAACAACCGAAAAAATACAAAATTTAATATCTTTATTATTTAATAACAACGATTCAGTGCTTCCTGAATTATGCAATACACTTAAAAGTGTGGAGGCAATCGATTACTACTATTTTAAATCTATAAATCTTCACGATTTTTTGATTTATTACATTATTAACCAACAAAGTGATGTTTACTTCAATGAAGCGCTCACAATCTTCTATCTAACGACAAATAGAAAAATCTTCGAAACAGAGACACCTAATCTCGATCAATTTATAAAAAGAGTAATAATTTACATTCAAAATCACATTCAGAACATAAATTACCCATTAATCGCTTTATCTACAATTGCTGCATCATCTCCTAATTGCATTTCCAGCTTTGTAGCTTCAGGTTTCTTTGATTTTCTAATTTCCTTAAATTCTACCGGAAACACACAACAAGTTGTATTTATTTCGGCTTACATTTTCAGGCACTGCATCCCATACGTACATGAAGAGGATTCTCACTTACTTTTCACTTTAGCATTTAATATCTTGCGACTTAATCAATATACAATGGCAACACTCAAAGTATTTAGCGGAATATGCAGCGCTCTTGATAGAAGAGATCTTCTTTTACATATTTTACAAAATAATTTATTAGAAATAATCAAGAACATGATAGCTGAAGAAGATCAGTATCTAACTTATGGATGCCTTTCTATTATTGAAATTCTGTCTGATTTTCACTTCAGTGAAGATGAAGAACCCAGTTTTCCGCATCCAATTGCCGAAATGATTTCCGAAGGTTATGTTATTATATTACTCAATCTTCTGCACATTCCTGACGCGAAAATCCAACTAACACTGCTCCAAGTTCTTCATAGGTTCATTATCTTTGATAATTCATGCCTAGAAGCAGTCCTTAACAATGAAATTCTCTTTATATTAGCCAAAATAATGTGTGACGGCGATTTTTTAACACAACGCGAAGCAGTTTTGTTCTTTTGCGAACTATTTTGTACACTTCATGATGCTAAAATATACAACATGGCTTTAGAGAGTGGCGGCATTGGAAGAATTGTTAATCTTCTTGAAATCAATGATGGCGAATTAACACGAGCAATTATCACTGCTTTTGAGCACTGCATTAATGCGTTTCCTGAATGCGTTTTCAGCCTTATTGACTGCGGTATAATGGAAATTCTGGAAGAGTGTGGTTCTGATAACGATTATATACACGCAGATGCTTGCCTTAGTCTCATGAAAAATATTAAAAGAAAAGCAAAGCATATAGTTAAATTGACAAAAAGTGAAACACACACAAACTAAAAAGCAAAAAGCGGTACTATCGTCCGAACTTTTTAATGAAGGAAATAAGTATTAGACACAAAATAGATTCATAATTGATCGAAATCCCGTAACAGAACTTTTTGCATTTCAGTTTACTGACTTCCAATATATAGAAACTTGGAAAATAAGTTTGCATCTTCAACATTATGCCGCACTACTTTGATGCAGTGTTTCTATATTAGATTTACATGTTGATTATTTATCTTTTTCTGTTGACATGAAAGAACATTTAATCTAGGCTTTTGCAAAAGTGAGATTTTTTTGCTCTTTCGCTCCATAGGGTCATAAATGCGATTTTTAGTAAAAATCGAGTTTTCTCGCAATTACACAATCCCTACCACTAAAGCTTTGTGTTTATTCCAGTGTCATATTCATATGGAAAAAACATAATTTAATGTGTTATGATGATTCATTTTTCATTATTTAGATATTAAGGGGCAAATAACATGAGAACTGACAGCTGTGGATAATGATTTTAAATATCATTATGAATGCATGGCATTTAAAAAACCTTAACAGTGATAATATAGTAAAATGTTGTAATAACTATTTATGAATATGATGACTTTTTCGAGTGAACATAGTTGAAAATGTAATGCAGTTTTTCAACCCAATTTTGAATAGTTTACATCTCATGTTAGTTGCCCCTTAATATAATCATTTGATTTTTAAATATTGAACTATAATTAGCTATAACTTAAAATTTTATGCTAAGATTATTTTTGTTGATAATATTGAGGTTGAGTATATTGTGATTGTTGAACTGGCTGATAATCAGCAGTCAACCTTGCTGTTGCAGCTTGAGAAATATGTGATGCTGTGCAGCAAATAATTCCACAGCAGAAGCAGTATACGATGATTGGAACGGAAATGATAATTATCACAATAACCACGATTAGTGCAATAAGCCAGACATTTAATTTAATGTCATTACTTTCTTTGATGTAAGAGTATGTTATATCATTGATTACCAAACTTGTGTTTCCCAAGTTAGAAAAGATGTCGAAATCACCTGCTTCGCATGTTGAGTATCTGTTAAAACTATGACTTTGAATGAAAAAACAGAGTAATCTGTTTTGTTGATTTTGAGGACTGCATAGTCAAGAAACACATCATCTGAGCGTTCTGTAACATATTTGTTGTCATAAACAACAATAGCAGAATCTGGAGCAGTGTCTGGTGTAACAGAGAGCGAATAATGGAAGGAATCATAATAAATGAATGCACAAAGATTCCTAACGACCTACTGATCTATGGCTTATAGCAACAATTAGAGCATTTATTTTTTTTCTCGTTTACTCCATAATATTGCAAGTTCAATTGACTTAAAAATGTCACGAGACTAATTTAAGTTAGCAATATTTCTGCATGTTTTGATTTTTTGTTTGCTATAAACACATTTTTGCGCATTTTTAAAGACTAATCCTGTTTTCGCAAATTGCACAAATATACAATTTATTAATTTCATTTCAAAGCGATGGTAAACTTCCATATTAACATCTGCAAGATTTTTAACGAGAAATTGAACGATTTCATTTCAACAGTTATTGATAAAGGTGATTTGAATGAAAACTTTGAGCAAATAGAATTGATTGATTCAATATCATAATGATGAAAAAATGAGATAGATTGTTTCCATATCTTAATGATGGGAAAAAAGAGAGATCGATTAATTTAGGGGTTGGAAAAATAAAACAGGTTGTGTTTTAAAATAGGGTTTAACAAAAATAAAAAGGGTTAAAAATGGGTAATGACGACAATGATTCTCATTTAACAATCGATCAAACAGTCAGACTTTTTCAAGAGCAAGCAAGACTGAAAGCGATCCCCGGCGAAACATCTGTTGCTGTATTGTCAAGAGTCGAAGATATGAAAGCGCATCCTGGATTCTATGGGCAAGCACAAGTTACAAATATTAGATTTATATGGTATATACAGAAGACACCAACAATTAATTGTTCAATTGGTTTTAATACAGTAGTAAATTATAGAATCACAAATACATTCAATCAATCATCAGGAAATACGGAAAATTTATTCATTAGGGCCAAAGAAGGATCGAAAACATTCGAATTTATATTTTCAGTATCAAGAATTAATTCATCTGTTTTTAAATTTTTTGAAAAAGCACTTAAAAACTACCAAAACTCTCCTCTATTTCGCGAGCAGCGTCTAAGATCTGCAATTATCAACAATGGATCACTCAATCTCATTCCTAATGAGCAAGTTATTTTGCAACTCGATGGTTTATCGAATTTCTCAGGAGAAGTTGCTAAGATAGGAACTGCCATAATCACCACAATGAGATTCATATGGCATTCAGAGATTGTTTCAAACTTTAACGTTTCTATTCCTTTAATTTTGCTTGGACCTTTCAAAATATCCGATTCTAGAAGGTTTGGAAAGTGTTTTTATCTGAAGCTGTATTCCAATGGGTCTAAGTTTATGTATGGATTCACTTTGAAGCCTGAGGAAAAGCTAATTGAGTTTTTGAAATCTGCAGAGAAAATTAGAATGTCAGCAGCTGAAAAACCATTGCTTACTCCACCTCTCTCCCTAGAAGTTGTTGACAAAAAAGCTGAAGCATTTGTCCCACAACAAGTAGAAGAAGAATTTAAATACGATGATATTGATCAATCCTTATTCTATATTCCATTTGAGCAAAATACAGAATGCCCACCACAGGAGATTGTATTTGATAAGAGGATTGGTCTTTCTATTGAGAAATTCGCAAATGACGAATCTTTGACTTCAAAATGGACTGATGCTAGTAATACACCAATATCCACTGTTGGGGAGTTATAATTTTTTTATTTATTTTTTATTAAAAATTTTCTTTGTATCTAAATTATAAAAAAAGATCAAATCCTAATTAAGGCATTACTGAAAAGAATGAGTTGGTAATAATGAGAAGCTCTACAATGATTAGGAATGAAATATCGAAATTGAAAAAAATATAGTGTAAAATGTTCAAAAAAAAAAAACAGGAAATATGGGGACTAATACTGATGGATGGTAATTTATCAGATAGATCAAAGTTGTTTTTTGTCTTCGCGTTTTTTGAAAAAAGTGACGGTTGGTTGGCCTTTCTAATGCCAGTTAAGAGGAGGAATCATGGCCGTTCCAAGATGAACCGTGGCCACACAAAGTGCGTCAACTGCATGAACTGCGGCCGCCAGACACCAAAGGATAAGGCCATCACACGTTTCGCCATCAAGAATATGGTCGAGGCTTCATCCGCTAAGGATGTTTCCGATGCCTGCGTTTACCAGGGCTACGAACTTCCAAAGACATACCAGAAGCAGTACTTCTGCGTTTCCTGCGCCGTCCACAGACATGTTGTCCGCCCACGTAACGTTAATGTTCGCCGCAACCGTGTTCCACTCTTCCTCAAGCTCAGATTAGAGAAGGCCGAACAGCGCGCAGCTCAGCGTAGACAGGAGTAAACCCATTTTCTAATCTTTAATTGACTACTTAACTAAAATATCGATATACAATTCTACATCCGATCATTTAATCGATGTTCGTATTACAGCTTAACTTATTTTTACATTTTTCTTTCAAACAAATTCTTTCATAATAGGGAGATTGACCAATTGTGTAAAGCACACCAAAGCTTCAAACGTCAATTTCGTGAAAAATAGATTTAGAATACTTTGTAAATGTGCAATAAAAAGTGAAAAGAATACTTCGATAAGTGTCACTTTAATAATAATGCCACTTTTCGTAGAAATCAATTTGGGCTCGAATATGATATTAAGTCAACATTTCAAATCACTGAACAAACTCATTTCTGCGGGAAAATATGACGAGGCTGAGGCCAAGTTAGAAGATATCTCAAATTCGCTTTCCACGTCCGATTTTGATCCAAAAAACAAAAAGGGAACCCTATCTTTGCTATTAAATAACTGCCTTCCACTTACATCGCATGAAAATCTCAAAGTTCGTCTTCACGCGCAAAATACATTAAACCATTGGTCTTCATTAGTCACATCTTTCCTTCCTAAAGTACTTTTGGACACTTTCAACAATATAGACGCATCACAACTAAAAACTGAAGCACATTCTGCTATTTTTACGTTCTTTACACACGCTTTGAGATGCCTTCAACACGATAATCGTCTGGAATATCTAGGAATCCTTCATTCGCTGCTGATTTCGTCTAAACCAGATCTACTCACGGGCATATCGTTCAACATATGGAGTCTTTTACGGGATACTTTAACCGTTTCAAATATTAATTCGACTTTGCCAGTTTTGATAAATTCGCCATTAGCAGAAGAAGTTGCTTTCCTGTGCCAGAAATCTCCAGATCCACTTTATAACACTGTATTAGCAAAGTCAAACTTTGTATTTATTAAACAAACAATTCAATATTGGCCTTTGTCCAAACCATTCGATTTATCCATCCTTGCACCACGTATAGTTTCGGCTTTTGAAAGCAAAAATTCATCAGATATTTCGACTTCAATTGAAATCATTACGCAAATAGTTCAACGTGTAAATGTACAAAACTCTGTCGATTACCAAGAACAATGGAGCGAATTAATCAATTGTTGCCAGAAGCTTTGGGATACATCTGCAACAATCGCACAAAAAGCCGCTATTATCAATTTATTTTCATCAGCATCATTCATATCGAACTCATATTTAGAGAATTTACTAATTTTCGAAGAAAATATTCCAACGTCAATTAAAATCTCAATTATCAAACTTTGTTCTCCATTTATCGCTGCCGGAAAGATTCCAAAAGGATTGTTTGAATTTCTTGATGTTCAACTTGCTCAAAGAGATCCTTTAATTTTTGTTGCAATTTTGGACTTTCTTGCAGTTTCTTTCAATAATTTACACAAACTTTCACCACAGAGAACTCAGAATGTATTAACTCACGCTCTTACGCCGCTTTCTCAATATTTCGTTGAACAAATTTCAATTTTGCATATTTTGTGTGCAATCGATTACGAAGGAACAGGAGTTAAGCTGGATATTGTTTCGATATTGCTAAACTTCCTTAATAACCCACATCCATCATTAATTCCAGAACTAAGAAAAACGGTTCAAAAACTAAACATCGAATTGCCTTTGACACAGTTAGATTGGATTGGAAGTGGTGCTATGATTCTTCAAGTCATAACTAAGTGTGATCCATTCTTTATTTGCGAACTTATTGAAGGTGGTTTGATTTCTGCAACATCATATCCTGCAGCACTCGAAATAATGCTTAACAATCTTCCAGATGACAAATCAGCTTGGACACTTGGCAGACGTGCTCTTTATGTTGCTATCAAAGCACATGCTGAGCTTGGTAACGATTACACTATCAAATTGAACAATATTTTCACAAAGGAATGGAGAATGATCACTGAATCGCTTCCAGAACTTGTTAAAGTCATCAACAAGAACTTGAAGCAGACAGCTTTCGGAATGGTTCTCCAAACAAGCTTGCAATTGTTTGTTGAATGCATGAAGAACGAAAAATTCATCTTCAATGATATCGAAAGCCTTTACATGGTTGCTATTGATCTCGCACCAGCTTTCTGCAATGAATGCTGCAAGTTGATTATTATTTTGCATAGAATGTTGGATGAAATGAAGTATTTACTCAATCTTAAGCAGCAGAAGAAGGTAAAGGAACTTTCTACAAAGTTCTTCTCACAAATGTTGCCCTTCGATTGGTCTTTGATTATTGTTGAATCCGCTCTAAAGATATTCCCTAAGGAGGAAGTTATTAAGATGATTCCAAAGCATGTTTATGAAGCTGGTCTCAAATCCGTTGATATCCTCATTTGGCTTCTTGAAGCTGATTCAAAGAATGCTCCTTTATCACCAATGTTCCTCAGTGTTGATAAAGAGAAATACAACAGCTATATAGTTGAGTGCGTGAAGAATATTCAGTTTAATGAGTGGCAGCTTCCTGAAAATGCAGGTGATTTAATTAAAGAAATGAAAGGAATCGTTTTCTACAGCTATGATGTTCTTGATTATGCACACAGAAAACTTGTGGATGAACATCCCGAATCATTTATCACCAAACAGCCAAAGAAGCAAAAGACAGACAACAACTTTCATCTCAGCGTTAAAATCAGTCTTCAGGGAGAATTCAAGGGATTTGAATCTCAAGAAGCAATCAAATCTGGAGAAGGTGCTGACTTCAGTTGTCTTTTCAATCCATATCCTCATGAGAAAGCTTGTTCACTTGTTTCATTGACTAACTTCTTGTGGTTCTCTACAAGAAAGGTTTCAAGAGCTGATTTCAAGACAATCGAAAACTGCCTTCTTCCTTTCGCAGGCAGACCACGTGTTCCAGCTGCTTTTCTCGCATATGCTTTGAGACATGGAATGAGAGTGAGAGCACCTGAATGGGCTGCTGCTGTTAGACTTGATGCAAGAAGTGACTCAGATTTAGTTGCTTTTGCTGCATTGACTCTTTTGGGTGGCAAAACTGTCAGTGATGCTGAGAAACACTTGAGACGTGATATCTCATCACTTCTCGGCCTTAACTATGATGATGCATGCGAATTCGCTGTCAAAGCTTGCTTACTTGATAGCGCTAAAAGATTCGCTGCTGATGCCATCATATTCAGAGAAGCAGGAAGATTTAGTGAAGCACCATACAGTTCGTTCTTAATGAGAGATAGACAGACAATCATTTCAAACTTCGATAATATCGTTTCATTGTTTGCAACACCGTTCGCTTCATCTTCAATGCTCGCTATTTCTTCTGCTTTATTCGAACATCAAACAGATTCTCCATATGTCAACTTTGATGTTCCTCCACACATTCCTATTATGGGATTCCTTTACAAGCCTCGTGTTGGTGTTTCTAAGCCTCAGCAGGACATCTTAGCTTTAGATGCAGCTCAAAAATTCGTTGATGCTTTCGCTGATGAAAACTCATCGGAAGAGTTCCTTCCGAATATCATTGCTGCTTCAAGGCTCAATGAAGAACAGATGAAGAAGTTTGTTGAATCTATTGAGAGACTTGGAAGATCACATAGATTGTCATCTTTTGTTGTTGCTGTCAATCCTGATGCTCCAACAGCTGAAGAAAGACTTTCAACACTTGACCTCCTTCCTCCAAGTTATTCCCGCGAAGTCCTTGTTTCATTCCTCAGAGCTCGCACACTATATTTGTCCAAGCAGAAAGGTCAGATCAAGAAACTCACAAAGAAAGTTATTCAGATCTTCACAGAATTGCTTCCATCTGGTGGATCAAAGATCAAGAGAGACATCGGATCAAAGAGGCTTGGCGCCTTCGAAGAAGCAGGCGCCTTCTGCGATCCACTCATTCCTGCAATGTTTGCTCATGCTAAGTATGCAATGCAACAATGTGAAACACATTCACTTGTCTCTGTTCCTCGTGTCTTAATGCGCACAAAAGAAGAACTCAATATATTGTTCAAGAATAATAAAGCTGACGCTAAAATGATGCCTCTCACACCAAGCAAATTCGAGGCTGGGCAGTCACCTGTTAAGTCAGATGAACCTGTTTCGCCATCGAAGATCGCTAATCAGAATCCACCTGAATCACCAGTCAAATTTGAAGTCCCAGCATCACCGACCAAATCTGAAGAAGAAAAAGCAACAGAAGAAACAAAGAATGAAGAGAAAGCTGAAGAAGAACCAAAGGAAGGTGAAGAGCCAAAGCAGAAAGAAAATGCTGAAGAAGCTAAAACAGAAGAACAAAAGGAAGGCGAAAAAATTCCAGAGGAAATTAAGGGAGAAGATCACAAGGAAGACGAATCAATGGAGAATGAAACAGAAGAGAAACAAGATGTTCCTGAAGTTCCAGATGCTCCGGTTATTGTTATTAACTCGTATGTTGAATTTGCTAAGATTGTTTTCACATTTGCCGTTAAGTATTACAGATATATGTTCACTATCACAGATATCGTTAAGAACTTCAGACAGAGAATCACTGAAGAAGATATCTTCGAGGCCATTGTTTCAAAGGATCTCCACAAGAGAAGAAACATTGCAGCTCTATATATTATCTGTCTCCTTGGATTCCCATCAAAGCGTGAAGAATTCATGAATATTGTTGCTTCGCAGCAGCTCAAGAAAGCTCTTGAATATACAGATGTTAAAGAAGGCTTGAATATAATCCTCGCTTGCCCAATTGACGAATCTGTTCCAGAAGAAGTCGAAGAGGAAGAAGTGAATGAAGAAGAGGAACAGCTCGAAGAAAAAACAGCTGAAAATAAGAATGCTGAAGAGAACCAAAATGGAGAATCAAATGAACAGAAGGAAGAACTCGATTTGCCTCCTGCATAGAATGTTTATTTTTTATAAAATTCATTATTATTTATTGATAGTTTAAATCAGATGAGAAAATTTGAATTGCCGAAGCATTTTTTTTTAAATAAAGGGGACTGAAAAATATAACAGAAGTGTTTACACAACAAAAACTAACTTTACATAACAAATTTCTTACTTTATATGACAAATTAATTTTATATAATTTATGCGACAAGAAAATAATTTATTTGACAAATGACACCTTTACTTGACAAAAATCATAAATTATGTTGTGGATTCTGCTTTCTCTTCTAGAAGTTTGTTTTGGAGTTTTACTTTCGTTTTGTTTACTCCCATCGGAACTCAACATATATGTCATTATCAGTTTTGGAATTCCTGCAGGAATTGGAATTTCAACATTATTATTTTTTGTTACATCATTATTTTTCGGTCAAAATACATTCCATTTGCTTATTCACATCGCAATACTCGGTTTTCTCACTTTAGTTTTACTCATTGCCGCTTTAACATTAAAATTGAAATTGCGAAAAACAATGAAATTTAATTATTACGACATTGGTGCATCAGTAATTTACGTTCTCATTCCATTCTATATCACTCATCGCGCTTATTTTCATTCACCGAGATTTTTACCTGCAAATATGGAACCTTTCATCCAGGAGGACTTATCTCTTCAAGCCAGTTTCTTACATGGTGTAAACAGTCCAAAGCTCAACATATTTAAAATGAAACACCCGAATTTTGCTGGATTATCAGTTGTAACTCGATGGCTGACTGCTCTTCACAGCACAATGCTGAGGATTGGCAAAGCATCAATGAGAACCGGTTTAATGATACCGACATTGATTGAAATGTTTGCATATTTAATGGCGATGTATCATTTCGCAAAAGACTTCAAAATTCCCGAAATTATTGCTATTTTAGCACCATTTATCGCACTAAATGTGGGTGGATTTGGTTTCTTTGGAATTTTAATAAACTCATCGAGAACAAACAGATTTAATGATTATGTCACAGATATGTATATGGGACATCCTTCACGCTTCCATCCATTGCTCTCAATATACCTTGCCAGCCCGCCAAATATTTTTGCATTATCTCTTCTTGCTCCATTATTTGTAATCATTTTCAAGATCGCAAACAAATCAATAAAATTGGACAAAAAAGCGTCATTATTCATAGGATTCATGCCAGGTTTGTTATTGCCTCCAACACAGCATCAAGCGTTCTTCGGATTTATGGCTTACTTTGCTATTTTTGTCGTTTTATATTCATTTTCCGGCCGAGCTCATTTTAATTTTATTTTGCTGACGATTGGTTTTGGCGCTGGTTCAGCATTTCACATAACTCGCATGCTTACACCAACATTCTTATCTAATCTTTTCGGTATTGAATCACCATGGTCTCAGCTGTACAAACGTGGTGTTTTATTCCCAGCTGTTGATTTCTGGATGGGTATGTATGGAACTTTTCAAGTCGTTTTACTTGTTGGTTTCTTCTTGTTGCACAAATCTGAGCGCTTAGTTTTCCTTCCATCTGTTTTGTGCTTCTTCATATTTACGTTCCTCAAACTTGTGCCATACTGTGAATATACTCAAGTAACTGTTTTCTGTGTTTTTATGGTTGTTGCTGGTGTTGTGTATGCTGCTATTTGGTATAGATTTGCAATTCTTCCAAAGAGTAATGAAACTAAGGGTGTTGTTGCAATGATTGCAATCATATTCACCGTTGTCACATGCCTTGCTTCAATCATTGGAACACATAAACAGTTCACAAGCGGAAGTCCATCATGGTATGACGTTGATGAGACACTCGCGACATTTATTATGCGCAGGACTCCGAAAGATGCAGTTTTTGTTGCTCCAAGAACAGATATTCAAGTTGTTTCTGTTATAGGTGGCAGACAGGTGTTCTTAAGCAGCATTAGATCAACAAGACACATAGGTGTTGATAAAGAGAAGCGAGAAAAAATCTTGAAAGAGTTTGCTGTTACGAATATTACAGGACTCGAAAATCATGCATCATATCTGATTAAGAGCAATTCAGCTCTTAATGATATCCCTGGCGATGCAATTCCAAGTAATTGGGAAGAGGTATTTAGTAATAGAGAATATACAGTTTACCATTATACGAAACCGGACTATTAAGTTATTATACTTTCGTTTTTATTTATTTTTATGTTATAAATTTATATTTCTTTTACCATTCTTCTTCTTTTGAAACAATCATTCACTTTCATTTTTGCATATTTATAAAAATCTACACAAAGTTGATGATATTGTAAGAGTTTTTCAAATCAACCTATTACAGAGGTTAGAAGATTTGCCTCGAATATTGAACGCCCAGTGTTTGCGCGGTTAGAGAGTTGATAAATAAATGTGTAAAAATCTTTTCCAATGCTTATTGTTAGAAAATACATCAGCAATCATTTCTTCACCATTAACTCCCAAAACAACAGCAATTTGATATTTTGGTGCTATGAACAAATGGAATTCATGAGAACATCTTTATTCAGCAATTATGTATATTATAATAACATTGCAATTGCTGATCGATGTTATCTATTTGAAAATGAAGTTGGAAAGACAGCATCAGGAAAGCCTGTCACAGTGACAACAACAAATGCATTCAATCTTTCTTTTTATAATTTCTATAAATGTGGAGGAAAATATTCACTTGGTTTATTAAATCAAGATCAGAAAGTTAAGAAATGTAGTCGCAAACCCTAACTCACTGCAAAAGCGTTATCTTACATGACTCTTCCATACACAGCAAGTTCAAATAGATTTTTAAAATTTTAAAGCAAATTTAAAATATCAATATTCTGAAGTCAAATCTGCATTGATATCTTTTAGTTTTTCACACTTCAAGTATATAAAAGCACAATGAACATTAAATACGATTATAAAATAAATCGCGCCAATTTTAATTCTTTGGAATATCCTCCTCGAGTACTGCTTATTCAAAGATATTGTAAAGCTGACATTTATCATACACAACAATCTTTATTTATAACAATTTAATCCAATGGCTGTCTATCTAAAACCATTAGAATAGTTCCAATATATATATTACAACTCTCTGCAGCCGCAATTCCCTCTATTTGTTCATCTTCCAAATCTTTTTCAGCATCAATACCTATAATATCATTTCTCTCTTCATTAAGTTTATCAAGGATCTCTGTGAGCGTATCATGTATCTCATCAAAGTCATTATCCAGTGCGTCAATAAGTTCATCATCCAATCCATCTGTTACAATTCTCACCATGAATCGAGAAAGATTCATTAAGACACCGCATATTTCTGTTGGCTTTAGCGGTTCAATGCCACGAACTATTTTAACAATTACATCCTGCTCGCACACGTAGTTAAACAGTGTTCCTAAATCTTCAGCTGTGAGAATAGTTCCTAAAGCTTTTAATGCAGGAGTGAGCATCGCCATAAGAACAGGAGATTCTACTTGATCCAAAATAAAGTCGAACATTCCATCTTCGACACTTAAATCAATCAGGTCTGGATATCTATTGAGAAGAACAAAGAACGCTCTAACTGCCAAAATTTGGGCCTTTGGAGATGAATTATCGATGTTTTTCTTGATACTATTATATATTGATTTGCAGTGTGTTTTAACATAATCTAAGCATGTTTCGAACCTTGAAACATAATACAACATTTTCATATAATATTTTGTTCCTTTAACATTGGTAGGATCAAATTTATTTAACAAAATTGGCATAACCCGCTCTAGTACTGTACTGTATGATTGATGATACGTCATAATATTGATGTTAATTAGCATAACTAAATTTGTGATTTGATGATCTTGATTTGCATAAAATTTGTCAAGTATTTCTTGTATTGCTATCGGATATTCTTCATATTTATCACCTGTTTCGGCAATAATTTTGACTTTTTGTAAATAAGCAATAATATCTTGATCTTCGTTATATTTTAACAGTGATTTTAATATGTCTGTCTCATGTAGATGCGTTAGCATTATATCTCCTAGTTTTATAAGAATATCAAAATATCTAAAACAATATTCTGATGTGTCAGCAATTATAAACTGGATGATGTTGTTATATCCTGGTGCATTTATAAACATTTCTTGTAGGTTTTCGTGATTTTCTGCAATATTGGCGAAAATTGAAAGTGCAGAAAGTGAAATTCGAGGATCTGTTAACAATTGAGAATGGTGTATGATAATATTCATTGTGTCATCATCTAATTCCAAACTTAAACTATGATTTTCCATATAATTATAAACTTGATATAATATTTCGTCACTTGGAGGTTCTCTTATGATCTCTAGTATCTGCTCATTCGAATAAAAGTCACTCGATTCTATTTCTTTTGTTGATAACGTTTGAATTGATGAATGATCAAATGAATCATCATCCATCTTTCAACAAAAATTACCAAAAACTTTATAAATATTCAAACAACAAGCAACTGATTTTCAATATAAAAGACTAATGATTTCGTAATTGCCAAAAAAAGAGTGATTTCTGGCCCAAATATTAATAATCAAAAACTAAAATTTTAAATTTAGATTTGATATAACATAATGCATTATATACTTTAATATCTAGTCAAGATTTTAATTTGCCATTTTTACTTTACAAATGTCAAAATTATTAATTACAGGGGATTGAATAGAAGCGGATTAACAATTTTAATAAGTTTACATCACTGTCCTAGAAATTGAGAGGCACACTAGCATGATGATAATGAACAAAAAAAATTTTCTGTATAATGTGATTTTGTTTAAAAAAATTTCTAAAACGTGTTGATGCCAAAATTCTTCTGTGAAATGAAACATGCCTTAGGAGTGTGCCAAAATTTACAAATTAGAATGGCAGCTGTACTCCTGTATGAAGAAGTGTTTGATACTAATATATTAAAAAAATATCATGAATTCAACACGTTCTTGATTTCGACGAATTCATAATAGGCAAGTAAAATATATTTATAATCAAAATAGTTTAAAGGCCTTGTGGGTTCTCGCCAGCAAGGGCAGCAGCGGTGTTTTCTTCAAGCTTCTCTGTAACACTCTTCTTGTTAACTGGGTTGCCGTTCTCATCACGAGCAATGATACCACTAACAATGTCATCAACACGAAGGAGAGAAATAGCGCACTCGAACGCAGTCTTGTATGCCTGAGCCTTGACGGAGAATGTATCCCAGATTCCCTTCTCGGCCATGTCCGCGATCTTGCCCGTCATGCCATCGATACCCATGGAGGACTTGGAGTGGTCGGCAGCATGGATGGACTTAAGCTGTGTCAAAACTTTCATCGTTGAGGCGCCGCAGTTCTGGATAAGTGTGCGTGGAATAACTTCGAGAGCAAGGGCTGCGGTCTCGTATGACATCTGCTCAATGCCGTCGAGCTTCTTGCAGTTCTCGCGAAGCTGTGTGGAAACAGAGATCTCTGTGGCACCACCACCTGGGAGGAGGGACGGCTCTGACATGAGGTTGCGGGCAACCTTGAGGGCATCGTCCATGATGCGGAACATCTCAAGGAGAACATCCTTGGATGGGCCGCGGAGGACCATTGTGCAGGCCTTTGGATTCTCGCACTCATCGAAGAATGACCAGAACTCGTCACCAATCTTACGGCAGTCGAAGACACCGCACTTTGTACCAAGATCAGCTTCTGTAGCCTCAGATGGGCGTGTAACGATTGTGGCACCTGTGCAGGCAGCGATACGGTCTAACTGTACCTGCTGGAAGCGGCGAAGAGCAGTGATACCGGCCTCAGCGAGGTAGTGGCAGGCAAGGTCGCTGATGCCCTTCTCGACACAGACAACGTTGCAGCCTGTAGCGATAACAGCTTCGCACATCTGGCGGACCTGCTGCTCTTCCTCTGCGAGGATGTTAGCGTAGTCGTTCTCGCCAGTGATCTCGATTGTAGTTATGGACTCACCCTTCCTATACTCGAGGCCAGAGTCGAGGATGAGGACCTTTGGATGCTCGATGTGGCGGCGCATGTGTGAGTGGACGACGTCCTTGTTGATGAGGACACCGTGCATGACGTATGAGTCTTCGAGCTCTCCGCCAATGATACGCTCAATGCGAACTTGGCGCTTGAGGTCGACGAAACCGTCTTCTGTACGGATGAGGCGAACAGTGTCTAGCGCAAGCTTGGCAATCAAGTCAGACCACTTAACAAGGAACTTTGTGCCAATTGCGGACTTGATGATGCTCAACATCTGTGAGTCGCTTGTGTTGTCGATCGGAACTTTTATCTTCTCGAGGTGAGCGAGAGCGTCGTCGAGTGCCTTGCGAAGACCGGCGACAATAACGTGTGGGTGGATATTCATTTTCAGGAGTGGCTCAAGAACTGCAAGGATTTCGCCAGCAAGGACAACAACTGTAGTTGTGCCGTCACCAACTTCCTCGTCTTGACCACGCGCAAGTTCGATAAGTGATTTAGCAGCTGGATGTGCAACATCAATTTCGCGAAGAATGGAGTTGCCGTCGTTTGTAATGACAAGTGTGCCCATGGAATCCAATATCATCTTAAGCATAGCTTGTGGACCTAAACATGTCCTAATAATGTCTGCGGTCATCTTTCCGGCCTGAATGCATGAAAGCTGTGCCTTGCGGCCGTTTTCGCGCTTCTGTGTTTGATTAAGAACTATAATTGGGGACTGCATGATACTAAAATGACCAAAAAATAAACGGGCATTCAATATCGTCATTAAGTCACCTGACCACATTCCAATCCATTGTTTTCTCATCGAATCTATAATTTCTGAAGCCTATATATCGCTTTTCACACGGAAGGATAAAATGAATCGATTTTTTTTTGGAATTCAAAAAATTTCTTTTACAAAATAATCCAGTTTATCCTTTTATCCATTATCTATCTACCTTATGAATATATCACCCATGACATTCGTTTTGCCTAGTTTTATAATAATATATTTAAGGTTAATATTTAATCTCATCATTAGAGCAAACCCATAACTTTCTTATCTTATACAATATTACAAAGTCATTGGAAATTGATACCCAAATGTGTTTTTCATAATAATTACTATTTAATTTATATTGATTCAAATCATTATATTGAAAATGAGTTTTAGATGTTATATATTAATAAATCATTTCATTAAATTGTGTTGCATGATGTTGTTTCATTGTTGTTGGTTTGATATCAAATAGATCATATTTTGCTTAATCGTTCTTATATTCGTTTATAAACAGAGCATAAGGCTCTGTTTGAATGAACTTATGTACTCATATAACCACTTAATAGTCTCTGATTCATTCCAACACCGATCCAGACTATCAAGTGGTGTGAGCAAAAAAAGCATACATTTCTAAGACAAACGTGGGATACTCTCCATCTATACTGGTTCCATTCTATTTTAAGACCAAAGAAACCAAACCCCAGGATAGATTGAGTAAATTATCACTTTATTCGATTTAAAAATGACAATTTGACGTGTAACGAGGTATTTTTGACACAATTTACAAATAAAAGTTTGAAAAAACTTACATAGTGCATATTTTCTGCGCGAAAACTATGATAATAAAGAGTCACGAAAAAGTGATTACATGGCAGTTATAAATATGTTTTGACATGTAAAGTTTGCCCTTTTAACAAAGGGTGTTCTATTAAGCTTGATAGACTCTCTAACAAGCTTATTAGACGCTCTAGCAAGCTTGAGAGATTCTATAATAAGATTTTCAGATGCTATAACAATTTTAATTGAACTTTATAAATACAGATTCTAATTAGCTAACCAATTTTACATGTCAAAATGAAATGCATTTGCCATGTAATCGCGTCACTTTTTAATGAATTTTTAGTATACCCAACAAATCATCTCGAATAGTATCCATGTTCACAATAAAATCACCAATTCCAAACCCATGAAGAAAAAAAATTTACAAAAAAATGTCGAAGTGCACACCAGAGGCGAAACAGCTTGTTATCCAACTTGCTAGTTTGCCGGAAAACGCTGTCTGCGCGGACTGCCAGTACAACGTGTCCAAATGGGCGAGCTCTACCCTTGGTATTTTTATTTGCTATCAGTGTAGCGGAATTCACAGGTCTCTGGGAACTCACATTTCCTTTGTTAGAGCTGTTGCATTGGACAATTGGACACCAGAACAGTCAAGACTCATGAAACGCGTAGGAAACAAAGTTGCAAATGAATATTACGAAAAGAATTTACTAGCTGACTTTGCACGCCCATCCCCATTCGATACACCTGCAATGGAACAGTTTATTCGCCAGAAATACGTCGAAAGGCGATGGGCTGATTCAGGCGAGCCACCACAAAACAGGAGGTCGAGATACATTACTTCATCACGCAGCATGATTTCTGCCTCTTCTCCGCAACTTTCTGCGTTGTTAAATGCATCGCAACCTAAACCTGCACCAAAAATCATCGACGATTCACCTTCTGCTTTCGATTTCATGAATGCAAAGCCTCAGAAAAAGGTTGTGCAGATAGAAACAGAGCAACCTTCAGCATTTTCATTCATGAACGAGCCTGTTAAAAAGGAAGAAACAAAAGAAGAACCTAAACAAGAAGAAGAAACGCCATCTGCATTCTCATTCTTTAATTCAACACCAGAAAAGACAGAAAATTCACAACCGGCACAAGAAAACACGGAAACACAAGAAAATACGCAAAATCAAGAAATTATACAGATTATTCCATCAACAGAGTCACAATCTTCATCAATACTTAATCCTGATGCAGCTGCTATTCAGGAAACTAACGCTGCAGCACCACAAGAAGAAGAAAAGAGCAGTTTCAATTTCATCAACGAAACAAACCGTCAACCACAAGTAATTGTTCAAAAGTCACGCGGAAATGGCAGACGCTACATGATAAAACCAACGGGAGACCAAATTCTCAATCAAATGTTTGGGGCAAGCAGTTCTGTTCGACCTATGTCTGCACCCGTAAAGCCAAATATGTCAGGATCGGCAGTGAACATGTTTGCTGGCCTCGATTTTTCACAAGCAAAACATTGACAAAAAATATAAACTTTGTATTTATTGTTGTACTTTCTCTGTTAAAAACTTCACTCCTTCATTAACAGAAATCTCATTCTAATGACTTAGCACATTAATATAATTATATTCAAAATATTTTTACCGATAACAACACATTTCAATATGAGAATTGTTCAATTATAGTTGAGAATACGTTGTATATTACATTATAATATGATAAAAATGTTAATCTTTGTTTGAAATTTATAATTTTTGGAAATAGATATTGTAATCGTGAGTATGTGCTATATAGACTTATAAAATGAGATTTGTATAATATATAAAGGCCAATCAGCTGGAAAAATTATTTCATAATATATATTGATTTGCAATGCGATAACTTGGTTATGTAGAAGCGATTTTTATGATCAAAAAATTTTAACGAACAATGATACAAGAAAATCATTAATTTATGGAAGCATCGGTGAAAAACACACTGCTTGACGTAATTAAAAAAATAAAACAGAGACCTTCAGCGAGGTGGTTTATAGAACCCATTGATTCATCGAATGAAGATTTTTCGGACTATTATGACGTTATAGAGAATCCAATGGACTTAAATACTATACAAAAAAAGCTCGAAACTAATGAATACAAAACAGTATCTGAATTCAAAGAAGACCTCGGCCTTATTTGGAAGAATTGCCAAAAATATTGGCAAGATGATTCAGTAACTACGACTCTGGCGCAAGATATCAAGCAATATGCGGAGAGTTTACTTATATACGTCTCAGACCGTCCGGATATAGATTGGATTAATAAATTAATGTTTCTTTCGGAGCAATTAAGCGATGCAGTGAAACCAATTAACTACAACATAGTTTTCAACAACAAAAAGAAGTCTTCGTCATCTCCTTGTATCAAACAGTACGATCAAACTGAAACTGTCGATGATATGGAATTTACTTATGAAGAAATCGATCAATTGAGAAAAGACATTCAGTTGTTAGACAGCGATGAAGAGAGTCTGACGCTTTTAGAATGTATCAAGAGCTGCCAGCCAAAGCTTGTAGGTCAAAAATTCTCAATCACAGTGAATCTTGGTAATTTACAACCTAGAACAATTGTGATGCTGATGAATAAGGTGCAGCAACTTAAGTCACAACAATCACGTCTTTTCCAAAAAATATCAAATGAAAATGCTTGAAATAAAGTTTTGTGTGTATTTTCTCTTTCAAATTGCAATATATAAACATTTAAACAAATAAATATTCTATTCCTCAGTCTTGAAATCGTTTTCGTCCGTTTGAATCACGACATCAACTGTTTCCGCACGTTTCAACTCAAATGGAAGCAATGGTTGGGAACTTTCACCATGATTTGGTGCTAAGTATACAAGTCTCTTCGTTGGGGGAACTTCAACAGAATATAATCTTTCCCAAAGCTTCTTTCTTGAATCATTGAATGCCTGCAGCATTGACTCTGGCATTGAGAATCTACCAAGCTTCTCGGAATGAACTTCTGTCGCAATATCTTTGAACATCTTTGCAGACAATGATGAATATGGCCTTGTCATATGACGAAGGGACCATTCATTGGAAACAAAGTTCCAAACAACAGATTCTCCGTCACTCAAAATGATCTTGAAGAAGTGTTCGAGCATGTGGCACCACAAGAAATTAATAACTGGAAGGCGACTGACATTGTAACCGTTCAAGAGAAGGGTGTTCGAGAGAAGTCTTAAATGCTCCTTGGAATTGAAAATAATTGATGTTACTGGTGGTAAATACAAAAAGTTTGGCTGCTCAGGGCATTCGACGATGGTTGTAATTGGAGCATAAGCAACGATATCTGAGAGCTCCAATGTAAATGGTATTTTTAACACAGTGCAATTCATTTTGATTGATAAATCTTGTGCAGCGACAACGTAAGCGGTAAGTGCCATTGATTGTGGATTTGGAGGTTGCTCTGTAAGTACTTGGATGAGTTTCGGTGGTTGTTTACCAAAAGAAAACCAAGTAAAGTTGATATTTCTAATAATTTTCGGCAACAAGTAATTAAAAAGATCTGTCAGCAAAGAACAGAAGAATGGACTGTAAGTATCAGGAAAAACCTGTTGCCAGGCCTCTTCTAAAAAGAGATTTAGGCAATGCGCTGTTTCGCCACCTGTTACTTTTACTGATTCATTGATCCATTGCTCGAATTCCTCTTTGCGCCTCTTGTCGATGACGGGGCCCATGAATTGAGCAAAATAAATGAATAATTCAATCAACAAGAAGAAGAAAAAGAAGAAGGTATAGCCGTAGGACGCAACAATACACGATATAATGAACAGCGCAGCGCGGCTGAAGTAGAAATGATCATCAATGAATTGGAAAATTAATCCTACGCCATACAGCTCACTCATCGATAATTTTTTAGGCGAAGAAAATTTAGGAATTCTTATTTCGGGCTAAAAATGTGAAATGTGGATAAAATTTATAAGAAGAAACCAAATATTACGAAAATAGACGGTTTACATGTAACATTTCAAGAAAATCTGACATCATAAAGTGTCAGATGTCGAAACTGATTGTCAAATTGATATATTTTGGAACCTTAAAGTCGTATTGAATACAACTTTTATATAACGTCTATAATTTGATTTGCTGCTTGTATAATGTCAAATCTAGTATAATGTTTGAAGCAGTGGCTTCTCCACCCTCCCATTGCGTGAATTGCTTAATCCAGATTAGTTTATTAGCGGCTGATTTTGCTGCTCCCTTTCGAAAACTGTGAGTGGAAATATTATCGTCTGGGAACAATGTTTTCGTGTAGGCTGTTATGGTGCGCTGATAGTAAGCATCAGTGTTAGGGAAGATTTTAGCCACCATTTAAATGGAGAATAATTAGTATTAGAATTGAGGATAATCACATTGTTTTACTGGATTTAATTATGATGGAGATTAAGCGCTAACATTATGGAACCAAGGATACTCAATATGATGGATAAAGTGTATTAAACAAGCGATACAGAGAATCGACTCCACTCACGCATATTTATAAATTGTTGTAATGTTGTTTCGATTACAAATCTGCCGAACATTGAGCATTTGATGTCGCTTCGCTAATTTCCGAAATTTTTAAAACATATTCATGAGTTTTTATAAGATTGCGTGCTTCTGGAACTTATGACAATGTTCTGCAAGGCTCGATCCAGCGCATTGTAGGCTTCAAGAAAAAGGCAAACAGATCTGTAGAGATTTGAATTTTCGATGTTTTGGAGATCTAGTTAAAACTTTGGGCGCTCTGATTGAAGAGATTGCCATCACTTGATGATGGCTTGCAGAATCGAGTGAAAAATAAACATTGTTGTGAACGATAGGAAGATCATTCAAGAATCTGCCAAAATTATTGGAAGGGAAAAAATCCTATCGTTCAATGGCTTTTCCAATTTGATTACAAATTATATTAGCAGTAATATTACGCAAAAATTATTTTTTCATATCGTGGTCATTCAATTCCAAATTGATGTAATTGGAACCATAAGGCTATTTTAAGACTGATATGAAAAATCATTCAAAAATTCTTTCTTCCGTCCTAAATCTTCCTAAAATCTTCCCTTCTCAAAATTCTCCAAATTTGATGAAGGTACTCGGATCTTCCTAAAATTGAACAGGGAAAAGTAGCTTTGTTCAGAAGTGTATTGACTCCATTTTTAAGGATTTAGCGGCCAAAATTGGGGAATTTAGAGTGTCATGCATATGTGCGATATATACAGATGCCTTTAGTTACCCGACCAAACGGTTAGAGGCACTTTTTGTATCGATTTTTTGACACTTATCGTCTGTATATGACTGAAATTGTGTTAGCAATAATATATTAAATTTATAAAATTGAAATAATTTGTAAAGTTTGGATTTATTTTGAATTTTGCCTTCCATTTTTGGTTATATTCTTGGTCAATCAAGCTTAAGCTATTCAAGTGCACTCACAGCCGGACAGAACTGTCTTCTAATAATACATTTTTAACTCATAATAGTAAATAAAAAAATATCTATATTTTTAACTATCATTTTATATACTACTGACACATCACTGAATGGAATACAATGATATGTATATACCATCTACTGTCTTTTTATTGATTTAATTTGTAATTTGTTGCTAAATTGTAAATTGTGGATCAGCATAAGCGACAATAGTAATATCCAACCGGATAGTATGTATTCCTATCGTCACTAAAGCATAATGATCATACTGGCAATGTTGTCTGTGGACACTCGAAGTCAATACACCTCTCTCTGTTCGAAAATATAGCCTACCATCTAAACATTGTATATAGCATCACAGGCATTATTAGGTGGTAATGTATTAATTAAACATGTGTTTTGATGAGTAAAATCATGGGATTTTTAGCAATTTACAAAAAAATGCAAAAAATAATCGTTGCTTGGAAGCTAAATTTTTAGGTGTTTTTGCATTTTCCTAAGATACTTCCAAAACGACATCCTTAGCATGATATACACATTTCAAAAATCACGCCTGTGATACACCTGGTGGACAACATCAATATTTAAAAGGGGCTGTCACCAAAAATGTAATTTAGGGGCATGCTTCTACAAATATATGCATCCTCATTCGATTCTCAATACATACATAAAATAAGACCGACAATTTTACTTCCATTAGCATAATCATTGGAGTTTATTGGAATAAAGGTGACTTTATACGAATAAAGTGAATTTGGAATCAAACCCTATTTTGGAATAACCGCCAATTTGGAATAATGACGGTTATTCCATATGCCAAAAATATATCGAAAAGTGACAATAATAGAATAACCGAATTATTTGGAATCGCCGAATATTTGGATATGCGTATAATGCTCTCAAAATTTGGAATCAACTTCGATATTGGAATTAGGAATAATGGATAATAATGGGATCAAAAATACTTTGTAATAACTGTCGGGCAGTTGGAAACATAATCACTTTATCCTCAATTCCAATTCAAATTGAGATAGTATTATCATCCAGAATTTGTGGTAAAAAGGAAAAAGGAAGGACTAACGCGAGTCAAACCAGCAAACCTCTTCATTAAAGCTTGGAGTGTTTTGCTAATTTAGCTATGAGGCGAAGAATTTTTCTCAATCTGTTTCAGGTATTTAATCGCACGCTAAATATTTGGAATCTTCTGATCTTCAAAATCGATGGACACTTCAAATATAGAGCATATGCAATAACAATGATTAAAAATCGAAAAGTTAGAAGTGATTTATTCTGAAATCTTTTCATTTTAAAGCAAAACTACATTTTCAATTGATAGAATTCATTGGCTGTTGTCTTGCATATATCATAGCACGCATCAATGTATTCTCTATTCAACAAAAACGTGGACTCAAAGTGGAAGAATAACTGACATGTAAACAAGCTCGATGTCAGCTAACAACTTCATAATAGGTTGCTATATAACAGAGACCTTGAGGTCGATTCCTAATTCCATTATTCCACTTTTGATTCCAAATTCATTTTTGATTTCAATTCCGAATTCATTTTGATTCCAAAAAATTGATTATTCCATTATTATCACTTTTCAGACTATTTTTGGCATATGGAATAACCGTCATTATTCCAAATTGGCGGTTATTCCAAAATAGGGTTTGATTCCAAATTCACTCTATTCCAATAAAGTCACCTTTATTCTATTAAACTCCATTTTCTAACGACACAAAGCCTTCTTGTTGAATAATGAAAAGCAATGAAGAAATACAATATTCACTTTCGAAATCTTCCATTTGATTTCAATATTAGTAGTAGAGTAAGGGGGTTACTTGCCATTCTAAATATAAAGGGTGTATTCCAAACACTATATATATAAACAACAAATCCGAGCAACTAATTTTTAAGTTAATTTTTTAAAATAATTTAATTTTTTATTTGGAAGAAAGAGATTATATATATATGGTAATCGTTTCGCCTGAGCTAATGAAGAAATGGGGTATTAAGCAATTAAATGAATACGATTTTTTAATTAAATCTAAAGAAAATGTAAGAACCCGAAGGGTTCCGACTCTTCGAGTCATAAAAAATGAT